>JANHAO010021685.1:0-12452 GCA_026873985.1 Saraca asoca
TATCCAAATGCACAGAATGTATAGTCCAGGATGCAATAGAACTCAATCAAATTGGTCTAGGGCACCCATCCAGACTAACAGTTATTTCACTTTGGAAGGAGTTTCTGGTGCAGCATTCAGGAGCCCACGTCTCACCACAAATACTCCATAATAGCAGATACTATCCTTACTTTTTGGTAAGACATTGTTTGTACTATATTGATCTTCGTAGTGTTATATACATACTAATATCTAATTATTTTTTTCCAATAGGATTGCATTGGAGCTGTAGATGGAACACATGTTCGTGTGAAGGTGCTAAAAGAATCTGTTGGTAGGTATAGGGGGAGAAAATAATGGCCCACCCAAAACGTCTCAGCAACTTGTGACTTTGGGATGAATTTCACATATGTTCTAGCTGGTTGGGAAGGGACTACATTTGATTCGAAGGTGCTGAAGAATACATTGAGTAGGATAGACAAGTTAAAGCTTCCCGAGGGTAGATATTAAGAGTTGCATGCATTCTTTATTGTTTTATCCATATGTTCAGATGGAAATTTCATGCACACATGCAAGAAAGTTTTATCTTGGGGATGTTGGATTTCAGCTGAAGTGTGGATTGCTCACACCATAAAAAGGTGTCTGCTATCATTTAAAGGAATATTCCAATTGTTCACGCAATGTCATTATATGGGCATTTGGAACGTTGAAGAAGAGATTTGCCATAATAACTGGCAAAACTGAACCATTTTACTCCATCCAAACTATGACCAAGATTGTCATAGTGTGTTGTATACTTCATAATTTTTTCATGAGAGAGGATCCAGATTAGAGATTAATAGATAAAATTAATAGAGAATTATAGCAATCTTCGGCACATGATGTGGATGACCATGTTATACAAAATCATGATGAGGACTATAGGGCAGGAGCATTATTGAGAGACAACATAGCAGCCTATATATGGGCTGATTATGAATAAAACTCCTAAGTGCAAATATTGCATTGGTTGTAATTGTATGTATTGCATGTGTTTGTATGACGTTTATGATATGACATAGTTATTAATTGAATGTTTGTCTAATGTGTTCTTCTTAGTCCACTGCCATTGTCACAAATTTTGTTTTTGTTGGTTACCCTAAACAACTAAACTATATTGTTGTACAAAAAACAAGGTGCCAAGATTAAAAAGGTTAACCCTTAAAGCTAGAATATCCACACCTGTAACTTTGCGATGGACTCCATAAATAGACTCTTGCCTACTTGACTCAATGCTGGAGCAACGTACACGGAGGAACTTCATCGATGGACAATTGTCCACAAATGGGTACCAGGAGGTGCTAACCACCCTAAGAGTTGCATTTGGCCCGAGAATAAAAAAAGATCATGTCAAGAATCAACTAAAGACTTTGAAAGACCATTTCGGTAAGTGTTATAATCTGTTCAAATCTTGGAGTGGAATTGGATAGGATCTGGTGAACAAGTTATTTGAGGCAAAGCCATATGTATGGTAGGAGATATGTGAGGTAATTTGTATTTACATAGACATACATAGCATCTTTTACCTTTGTTTGGAAAATCTGAATTATGCATAATGTAAGTAGTGAGTATTATAAGCAACTAATCCAAATGTGTCTTATTGTGTAGGCCAAGCCTGAAACGGTAAGGTGAATGCAGACAAAAGTTCACAACTATAATAACCTATGCGATCTATATGCTACCGACAGAAAAACTGATAGAGGTGCTCAAAATGCAGCAAACATGATGATTCGATGGGAGACGGATAGATTTGACCTTAATGACTTTACTGAAGGAATTGATTTGTATCAAACTGGTCTAAACTTGGGCAGTGATCCCACATCAGTTGGCAACATAGGCAATGATATCCCATTAGCTGGCAACATGGATGATTTCAACCCAATTGGTGGTAAATCCAATCAAAGTCATGGAACTTCTTCATCTAGAGGTTCTAAGCGTAAAGTGCCCATGACGGACATAATTGAAACTCACATGGAAAGAATGACAAACTCATTCCAGAATCTCATCGATATGCTGAAATAGGTAAATGAATTGTATGATAGATCTGTTGCCGTGCTTAAAAGACAAGCTTTAGTTGTCGAGAGACAGGCCTTAGTTACCAAGAGAAAGGTTGAAATAGTACAGAGATGGCTCACCATCATGAAGCAAAATAGACCATGGTATTATAGTGAAGAAGCTATCTAGGCTGAATTGGGTGAACTAAACATCATTCCAGATATTCGAATAAAATATTACCAATTTTTATGTCGATATCAGAAGGTGACAGGTGAATTCTTTAGAGTTTCGCGCTCAATACGGGCAGAGACTTTGTATCAATTAATGTCTGAAGCTAGTTTCCTCTAATTTTACTTCAATCTTTATGACGGTCTTGAGCTCCTATAATATCTGTGTGTTTTAGGTTTGCGTACTACTTTAGTTTATTTGAAATTTGCCACTAAACTGTAGTAGAAATTTTTTAGAATTCATGAATCTTATGTAGTTCAAACATGTTTGTGAACTTGTTTAAGTTGGATATTTGGACATTAAAGAATATATTTGAGTTACTTTTGTTTTTTGTATAGTTTATAAATTGTGATTATGATATGAAATCTACAAGGAAATTATAATAGATGAAGTTGTATGCTTCATATACATTTTTCATTTGAATTAGTTTTGCAAATGAAATGTAGTTGTAAATGTGGATTGAGCTTAATTACCTTCTGTCGCTGCTGTAATTGCCGACCACCGTTGATGTTGTTGCTGGTGTGGACACACACAAGAGGATCAGAATATGCCGACTGGTCTTCTATGTTTTAGGCAATTCTCTCATCTGCATCTAATGTACTACGTTAAATTACTAATTGATTAAAATATATTAGCAATGGAAAGCTTATATAAAAAATCAGTTTGCTTAATCTTTAAAAAATATTTAAAATTTATAATTTTAATAAAATTATTATTTTAATAAAAATTTTATATTTACTTTTTTTCAAGTTGAAAATTTCAATTTTTTTAACAATAAAATATAGTTGTAATCATAAATTAAGTGTAATATTTACACATTTTAATCATGTGTTATGCAATATTATGATTTTCTCATTTTTTTTTTTACTTTTTACAAATTTCATTTTTACTTTTCCTTCCATTTCTTTTCCTCTAATTTTCCACCCAATCAATCAATAGAAAATCATTTTCTTTTCCCTTCAATTTTCTTTCCTCTTATTTTTCTTCCTTTTTTTTCTTTCCTCTCACCCAAACAAAGTGTTAAAGAAAGTTATTTATTTATTTTAAGTAAGAAGAATTTCGTACAAAATTTTTTAATTTTTATTATCAATCAAAGTATTTAAGATATATTTTAAAAATAAAGAAGATTTATTTTTTAAAAAAATTAACTTTCAAAACAAAAGTTTTTTATATCAACTAAAGGATCGCTTATTCTGCCATGCCCTTTATTCTGCTGGATATCAACTATATAAACTTAACGCTACACAGTCTCCTCCCGTTACCGTTTCTCATTCCTTTGATAATGCTACTCTTCCCACGTTCACGAGCTGTGATTAATTCCAAAGAAAACAGAAATCAATCGTAGTGACATATGGATGCCTTCGCCACAGCTATTTTTATTAATATATCATATCGCATTTATATAAATTAAATTATTCTTTAATATAAGAAGATAATAATTAATAGTAGATATTTCATTTTATTTTTAAGAATAAACATATCTAAAATTACTCTGTATTTTTAATGTGATAAATTTAATTTATTAAAATTAAATATAACTTATACATTTCTTTTTATTTTTTTTCATAATTGCTGTTATTATTAAAATCACAATAATTATTGACTTAATTATTTACGATAATTAAAACAAATTCTTTATTTTTATTCTTAAGAAAAATATTGTATATAACATAAAAAATATCATGTATTTTTAAATACAATTCACGATAAATAATAAGCAAAACTTATATTATTAACAACATTATATACTTCATCAACTTTATATACTTCGTCTAAAGTTCTTACTCAAGTTTTCATATATATATATATATATATATGTATGTATGTTTGTTTGTTTTCTTTTTTTTTAATTCTTTTTTTTTAATTTGGAATTTGATTCGATTTACTTAAATTTTTTTTTGTCTTGATTATGACTTCTTTTAAATATTAGTAATGATATATACGAATTCTTAAAATTTTTTATCTTTTTACTAAATTTGGAAAAATTATTAAAACTTATTATTGAATATTTTTCTTTCTTTTTTAACATGTGATTTAATTTCAGCTATTTAATTTTATTTATTTAATCATACTTTTTCTTTTACTTGCATAATTTTGATTAATTAATATAATTTTGATAGTAAAGTAAATCACATTAAATGCTACATAATAATTTCATGTATATTTATTTTTTAAATAAATAAAATAAAACTTAATATTTATAAATTTTAATTTATAATTTATTTAGTTAAAGAGTAATTTAATCTATATAAAATCTTTATATTTAATAAATTGTGACATTAATAAAAAATGTCCTGAAAATATTCCACTTATATGGATAATGGACCAGACACGGGGTTTACTTGGTTAGTCCTACTTAAGGGCTTTTTCCTGATCTTGCCCACCAGAACAGTCAATTTTTAGAATTTACCCATCTTGAAAACCAAAGATCAGGTTTTAATAGTTAAGCGGGAAGTGTGACTTTTATCGTTTTACTCATTTATATTATTTTTTATTTTGATCTGTCGAAATTCATCTGTATTAGCTTTTTAATAAATATGTTTTAAGTCATCCTATCAAATAATAGTTATATTAAATCAATTCATGAATAATTATTTATTTATTTATATTTATATTTAATATTTTGATATAATAAAAGAGAATTTATGTTTAGCATTTTCATTTTTATATAATATTTATGATTGAAGATTTTTTAAAACTCAATTAATATTAATTTATGTAATATTAAAGATAATCTCGCATATGAAACCAAATTATATTGTAATAAAAAATTAAATATTATTTTTATTTAAAATATTACTTTGTAATCATACAATAACTTTTAATATTTTAAAAATAATTTAATCTAAATAAACTGTCGTTATATATGAGTATATGCGATGATGTTAATTTTCTTATAAAAATAAATGAAAATATATTCTTGCATTAATCTTAATTTATTACTTGCATTAATTTTATGAAATTTAAATTTAAAAAATTCATTAACTAATATAATTCTTAACAATTGAAATAAAAATATATAGATATTTCCTGTTAATCTTTAAACAAGAAATAAGGTATATTTTTATACACAATTTTTTATAAAAATAATAATTGATTCATATATTAAAAAAGAAAGGATATATTTTCGTGACATTATTAATTTTATGTATTTTGATTTTGAACATAAATGAATATATTTTCTCAACATTATTAACAATGGAGTTATACTATGATAATTTTAAATATTATTTTACAATATTTGGTCATTTAAAAAATATTTTATATTAATATTGATTTATGTGATATATTCTGTTTTGATTTTTTTACTTAAATATTAGTGTCTAATTATTTGTTAGAGTATACTTTCAAGTTTCTTTTATACAAACAATTCTTTTAAATCAACATGTAGAGGAAGTGTAACTAATTAAAATAAATATATAAATAAATAAATAAAGAGTTAGAACAATTTATTCAAAAGTCTTAGAGCTTTATTTCTTATATTTTTTTCTTAAGAACAAAAAAAATTAAAAATATTAATTAATTCCCAAAATAATTTTATGGAAGAAGCAATCTCAAATTTTGTTGTTATTGGAATTTATACAGTTTTCTATTTTGAATGTTTTCCAATTGTATTGTCAATTATAGATTATTAAATATGTTTTATTTCATATATGTTCATGCTCAAAAATTTTATCAATTACATTTAATATTAAAATAATTTTAAGAAATATAATATTAAGAAAATGGTTATTTATGTCAGAAAAGACAAAGAAAAATTAGAATTTAAAAAGGGTTGTAAAATATAGTTTAAAAATTTTAATAGCATAAATTTGTTTTGTAACAGTCACAGCAACTATGGTTATGGCATATATGACGATAGTGATAAAAAAAATAATATCAACAAAAATAATAAGATGTAATATAATGATTATTTAATAGATAAATGGATGTATCGGATTAACCAATATAATTATAGTTGTGGGACATGAATTAGCCATTTAACCTTGTTTAAATACAATTTTAATCCTTTTAAAATATAATTTTTGTTATTTTGATTTTCTTAATTTAAAATACTTAATTTTAATCATTCAGATATTTTAATTGACTTAATTTTAATTATTCTATGAGACTCTTATTCAATTAGTAATGGAAAAACTAACATAGAGTCATGTGAAATGTTTTATCTATTATGATATGCATTTATACCTTAATTAATATAAATATATTGGCTATTATTTTCTTCATTCCTCAAATCCATTTTTATTTTGTATACGTAAAAAGTTGACATTTTATCACTAGTCATTATATACATGTAAATCAGTGTTTAAAAGACATGTCATGTTAATAAAATCACTCTTCTTTACTCAATGTCAATTTCTATTAATAATTGAATGAAAATTTAATTAAATGATTAAAATTAAGCCCATTAAAATATTAGAGGAAACAAAGTAAAGTATTTTAAATTATGGATCAAAATCAACTCATCTATATTTTAGGTTGACTAAAATAATATGTAAGTTTTAAAATTTTATTTGGAGTTATAAATGGAATAAGCGGATTAACAATAACCCAACTACATTATCCAATTCAACTTTATCTGTACATTTTACGTCCATCATCCCTTGTTCCAATTTTTGTATTGACTTTTGTGTGTATTTAGAAAAATTACACCTTTGTCAACAAAAAGTTAATTTCAGAAATTTTATTTATAAAAATCTTTTTTGTTAAAAGGTAATGAACAACAACAGACATAATTTGAACTCCACAGAAATAAGGTTCATGCTCCGTGTAATTTTATACAGAACGTGACTTTTTAAAAGGTCAAAAGTTTTTATTATTGAATTATTTTTTTAAATTAAAAAACACATATTTTAATACAAAATGACAATCGAATAATAAAAACAGTCAACCTCATAATAAGTAGAAATCCATACAATTATTTGTTAAAATTTCCATCACCATCTTAATTTGCTGTGAAATACAGGTGGCAGTAAAATAAATTATAATTTTCAAATAAAAACAAATAAAAAAATTACAGTTTTTTTTGTCAATAACACAATTTATAATACATTTATTTTTCTGGCCATTACAAATTATCAATATATTTGCTTTTCTTTTGTTATCATGGGCCTTCTCATTCTCATTAAGTCCCAATATTTTTCTTAGATGGGCTGCATAGGTTGAATAGAAGGCTTTCAAGTTGATCGGAACCCTCCAAAGGAGAACAGTATGGTCAAGCCCACGTCCATGGATATACTTGTTAATACCGCAGTCCAAGCGAAGATCTTCCCTCTCACCCAATACCCAAATAAAAACAAAAAAAACCACTAGGCCCTTTTCTTTTAGGCAATATATTATTTGATTAAAATATCATTTTAGTCATTCTTTTAGTAGGTTTTTTTAATTTAATCTCTATTGAATTTTTATTCTTAATTTAGTCATTGAAAAATTTAATTTTCTTTAATTAAATTCTTTTATCTATTTACTTCATATCCTCTTAACTAAAATAATTTAAAAATCTAAAATTTAATGTGATGTCACCTAAGATTTGTGTTAACATTAAATATAATTTGTATAATAAAACTAAGTATTTATGTGGATTAAAATAGCATGTATTAAATAATAAAAGATAAGAAATTAAAGTAGTTATCTTATCCCTACTTTTAAATTTAAAGTTACAAAATATGTTTATAATATGGATGATGTTATGTAAGTATTAGATAACACTAAATCAAATTTCACACTTTCATATCATTAATTTTATTAGTAAAGTTAAAAAATAAGTTGTTGACAGTGGATTTTGATTAAACCTAAATCCGGCCAACAGAAGGGGTTCTTTCGGGACTCAAACTATTTCCCGATTGTTCGGACGGCAAGTGACGAGAGACGACGGAAGGAAAGAGAGAAAGGCTGGAACATGAGGGTTTAACATGATTTAGCTAAATCGAACCTTACACCCACAAAGATGTTTTTATTAATTTGAAGGAATTTTTACAGAGTTTTAGCTATGATTTTTGACAGAGTTTCTGTTAGTATCCTTTTTCTTACCTTCTCCCTATGCAAAGGTTTCAGCCCCCCATTTATAGAAGCATGGAGGGGTACAAATGGAACTAAATAAACTGTACATCTGTTAGATCAAATATTAAATGAATAAGACTGCCTAGAGTACTATAAACTGGCTTCTGCAAGTTACTTTATGTGTATGGGACCCAACAATCATATTTTGAAAAATGATGGTACAAGTTGTCTTCTAGCCTTATGCTTAACCTTAATGAGCTTCTGGCTAGGTAAGACTTCGTCCTAGTGAGCTGAAGCTCGTGCGCTGAGACTGCTGCTGGTTTGCAGCCTCAAGCTTGTGCAGCCAATGAGCTTGGGTCTTTCGTGAGCTAGATTTTCTTTCGCACAGTAACCTCGTGGTTTGTCGTGCTCGTCCCTTTGCTAGACTCAGGTCTTTCTGGGCTTTTGCCAGCCCACTTCACAGTGCCAGATTTTACTGATAACATTAGCCCTCCAACTTTTAGTTCGCTTCGCAAACTAAGAGTTAGACTTATGTTAGTAAAAACTTGTTCTGTCGTGATATACTATAACTCTGGCCTTTATCTCATACACTTGTTTCCCTTTGCGAGGTGCGACTTCGTCGAACTAGGGCCTTGTGAGACTCAGAAGGCTACATGGATAAGTTTCTATTGCTAGACCTTTGTTTGGTCCATTCCAGATCCAAAATTGGAAAAAAAATTTAATCTCGGCCATGGACGACTGTGTAGTCAAAGTTTTTTGGATTAGCCTACCATTTCATTTTTCCAAACAATATGCATTTAGCGATCATTAGTGCGCTAGCCTCGTTTTCTTTCAAGTTATTAAATGAGAGTGGTTGGGAGATTCCTTCTGGATCCTTCAATAAGATTAGGCTGAGTCTATTTAAAGCACATGGAGTCCTTTTCTTCCTTCAAAGAGTGACCGAATGTAAGTTTCAGATAAACCTCCTGATTTCTTGATAGTCCACCTTCCGAGTGAAACATGTATAGTCTGTTGTATAATAAGCTTCGAAATCAATACTTCTCCAGTAATATGAAGAGATGTCATACAGATCTTAGGTTATATCCTCACAGTTGTGAGGTTTCTCCTTTTCAGCTATTCTGATTGGCTTTTTCCTGGATTTCTAGGTTTCAAGAATGAAACAGAGGAGGAACTTGCTGCTGAGGAAGGGGCTGGAAGAAGAAAGTTGAGGACTTAAGCAAGCTCACAAGTTTCCAACTGACAAGAGTTCGTCTCTTGCTGGCTAGCCCTCTGATTGGTGGGAGCTTTTTCCTTGAATGGCTTTCTTTCTTCCAGAAGAACTAGCTATAGTTTTCTCTTACTTGTATTTTAACTTTTTCTGATGTAAATGTACCTCGTTGAAGCTTTTTAATGAATAAAATTTCCTTCTTTTTTCTTCAAGTACTTGGTTGTTTGTCCTGTAATTCTCAAATGATAAATGTTAATTCTGTCCATAAAAAATAACTAAATAACCAATCAACAATGCTTTATGCTTTTTAATTGAAAGATAAATTTGGGCTAAATATATCAAAAGTGAGTAATATACGAGTAGGCCGCATGGCACTAAGGCATTTGGTCACATGAGAGCTGCTGCAAAATTTTAATCGCATGAGAGCTATGAAATTTAGGACTCACGAGAGCTGTGAACTATAGTGATCTTATTGCTTTAGGCAAATAATTAGGTCAATTTTAACACCTTTGTGCTTCAGCAAGCACATAGCTATACTGACATCAAGTTTTTAAGAGATCTTTCGTGCCTCAGCGAGCATATAACTACGCTAGCATTGAGTTTTTAAGAGTGCCTCTGCACCTCAGCAAGCACGCAGCTACATTGGCATTGAGTTTTTAATAGTACCTCCATGCTTTAGCGAGCACGCAGCTACACTGGTATTGAGTTTTTAAGAGTGCCTCCGCGCCTTAGTGAGCACGTAGCTACACTAGCATTGAGTTTTGAAGAGTGCCTCTGCACCTCAGTAAGCATGCAACTACCTTGGCATTGAGTTTTTAAGAGCGTCTCCATGTCTCAACAAACACGTAGCTACACTGGCATTGAGTTTTTAAGAACACCTCCGTGTCTCAACAAGCACGCAGCTACACTGGCATTAAGCTTTTAAGAGTGTTTCCATGCCTCAGTGAGCATGCAACTACGCTGGCATTAAGTTTTTAAGAACGCTTCTGTGACTCAGCGAGCATGCAGCTACATTGATATTGAGTTTTGAAGAGCACCTATGTGCCTCAGCGAGCACGCAGTTATGATAGCATATTGGATTATACACTATAATTAACAAAAATAAAATTATACTTTGATAAAGGCAATAAATAAAGTAACTAAAGCACATTGTTAATATATAATCCAAACTGAAGCTCCTCACTCTTGGCTGGGATCTCACTAGGGATGCTGAGATTGCTACTCTACAGGTTGCACCACATACCTTTACAGGCACCCTTTTCTGATGAGGTCTTCTATCGCGTTCTTTTATGCCCAGCATTCCAAGGTGTTGTGTTCGACCTCATTGTGATAGGTGCAGAATTTATCTTTATTTCTATGCTAACTAGGAGTCCATCGGGACTTGGGCTTCCCAAAATCTTCTCTATCTCGCTCTGCTAGGAATATCCTATCTTAAGTATCAGACAGAACACTATAGCTTTCGTGGCGACCTTGGTATCGAGGCTGCTTATCCCTGTTCCTCTTGATGATCTAAAGATTGGAGCTGTCCTTTCCTTTTCTGTGGCTATTCCTCTTTTTATTTTGATTTGAGCTGCTCGAATCAAACTTTTTCGAGCCGAAAGTTTCATCCCATCTGGCTTGCCTCGCAGCTCGCTCATAGAAATCCCCAAGATCCTTCACCGGTGACTTGTATATGTTTTGGTATAACTTCCCATCCTTGTGCAGTCCCGTAGAGATTATTGCCAAAATAGTTTCTTCCGAAGGATTTTCTACATTATTGGCCTCGTGCTTGAACTGAGAGATGTAGTCCTTCAACGACTCTTTTTTTCATTGGAAGATCATAGTGAGGTAGCAAGGTGGAGCGAGTTGTTTTTTCAATGCTCAATGCTAGTCGATGAATTTCTCATGACACTCTTCCCAGCTGCCTATACTGTGAGCTCTAAGACTTCTGACTCACGTCAAAGGTGAGCCCCCCTGTGTTGCTGGGAAGACACAACATCTCGCAAAGGGATTAATTGTCATGAGATCCATCTAAATATTGAATGCATCTAGATAATCATACGAGTCTCTATCCTAATCATAGAGTGGAATTGAGGAAACTTTGAACTTTGGGGGAAGAAATTGCGCTTCAATTTCTTTGGTGAATAGTGACCTCACTTCACAGTGAGCTCGATTATCCGAAGTTCAAATATGCTCTTCGAATTGATTCACCATTTGAAATAACTCTTCTACAAGCTAGTCTCGTACTAGAGATTGTTGATTCTCCTGGTCGTGACTGCAGCGACCTAGAATATGCTCTTCACTAGCTCTACCCGAATACCTAGCTTGGTGCTGCTGGTGATCATTCCTAGGTGTGATGACTTCGGCTTGTCTTTGCAAGCCCTGAGCCTGGCTTTGCGCTAATGCGGTGATCACTCTAATTAACTCTTCCATTATATTTTCTAGCTTTTCCTAGCATTGAAGCCAAACTTGGATTCCTTTGCTCCCATTTGCTATAGCAGCAGGTTGAAAGGGGTTAGCCGGGGGCAGAAAAGTAGTGGCACCTACAATAGGAGCTATTAAAGAATCCATCGAAGAAACGTGACCCTCTGGTGCGTTAACTTGAGCGTTCGAAGCTCTTGGGATTCTCCCTCTGGCCATTATAACTGCACAAAGGATTAAACAGAAGACAATGGATCAACCAATTCACAGATGGGTCCCATCGGTGTGCTAAAATATTGACGTTGGATTTTGGTTAAACCTAAATCCAATCAACGAAGGGGTTTTGTAATACCCGAAAAATTAAGAAAATAAAAAAAAAAGGAAAATTTAAAATAAAAGTTGTTTCGGTCATAAGATGTGGCGTTATAGTGTGTAATGTGTATTCAGTTTTATGTGTCAGTATCTATGTTTTGTATACTCTTATTGTCATCTGTGGTTTATAAATTCACATGTTTGTCTGTGTTTCAATCTTTATGCATAAGTCTACCTAACTTTTTCGTCCAGCGCTGTGTGTATGGTTTCCATTGCCATATGTGTTGTAAGT
>JANHAO010021686.1:0-12434 GCA_026873985.1 Saraca asoca
TTCATGGATTGTTTGTGGCTGAGTTCTGATTAGACTCATTAATCATTTTCAAGGATTCTTGTTTGTGATTTTAAGCCATAGAAATCATTAACAATTGAATGAACATTTAGTAATCAAGGAAACATTAATCTCAAGTTAATTCCCTTGGCTGGTTGCTTGTCTATCTTAGTTTTTTAGTTTCTATTTGTAGTGTTAGTGTAGTTTAGCTTAGCTTAGTTTCTGCCAAACTCCCCCTTTATTTTTTAGCTCCTAATTGATTGATATTATCTCACAAATGATCTTTGGGTTTGACCTGGGTTTGCCATATACTACAAGTAGTTAGGTAACTTAGTTTTATAAATTTCTAATTTGATCAGTGTCGACAGCTGATATCAGTCATCTTGACTTTAGCCAAACCATGATAAAACTCTTTGTGTTCTCTCCCCTCTTCCTATGTATTTCTTGCCTTTTCCTCACATGCTTTGCACTCTTAACAGCAGTTTGGTTTTCAGAATCTTCGGTTGATCGATTACCAAAATCGACTGTCAACACTAAATATACAAGATTCAAGCTCTAAAACTCTAGAAAATTTAGGTGATTTTATAAGTTGAACAGTGACATCAATAATAACTATAAACTTCAAAAATTCAAAACTCAAATTTTACTCAGTGACTCAATATGATTTTAATATTAAATTGAAGAAGAAGAAAAGAGGAACTAACAATAAAAATAAGAGAAAATAACATGAAAAGAGGTGTGACTTACTTGAGGAGAAAGAGTGATTGTAAAGAGATAAAACTTGCAAAAATTGAAATGTGAGTGTTTTTCCATGAAGGCAGCCAGATGGCTAATGAAAAAGGAAAAGAAATTAACTTTGGGAGGGCAAAGTGGGAAAATAAAAGTTTAAGTCAATTTTCCTTTAGCTCATCTTTGACTTAAACAACTTTTCTTATTTCCTCAATTTCTAGTCCATAATTAATATACTCATCGATCATCGATAGTCATGAAATTTTAACATAAATTAGTTGAATTAATTTCCTTCATAACAGCTATAAATTCACACTCGCTAGACACTTGTAGCCCTAGTTTCAATATTTTCAAATTTTTCTAGAAATTAAATCCCAAATACACAAATTTTATTTTATAAGTATCCAAACATAGGAATTTTTATCTCTTGAGGTTTCCTAAAATTCATGTAATCTATTTCTACTATATTTGGACTTTTTATAGCCTAAAATTTATGGTTTCAAAATTCAAATTTACCCTTTTCAGATTTTTTGAAAAGTCATTTTATTACCAAAATTGATTTTAGAAAATTTAGAATATTATAGAGACTTTTCAAGTTGGGCTTAGAAATGCCAATTTTAAGAGTTTTCAAGTTAGGCTTGGGAATGTTTGTTTGGAGGTTGGGCTTATGAATGTCTGTTTGGAGAGTTTTCATGTTGGCCTTGGTTTCCAAGTTGTTGTTCTTCAGGTTAGATTTAGGTCTGTGAGCAGAGGTGGTTTCCAGTTGGGCATTGGGGTTGTGTCTCAAGTTCAGGGTCAATATCATGCACTTCTACATAACTACATGGAAGGCCTTTCTTGTGACAATGTATTTAACATTTCAACATTAACAACCTTTAAATATATCCCTACTTGACCTTTATATATATCAAACATTTCTAATATATCATTGTCGGTTTTCACTTATAAATACTAGTTTATGGAAGAAATCCTACACCTAACATTAAAGATGCAACTTACATAGGCAGGAATATCCCTAAGGACCCAGTCATATATATTTGAAACTAACTCCACGTAGCTGTAGTTGTCAGGGTCTATGTGGTTCAAAATGTAATGCTCATCATTGTGCCTTATGTAAAATGCATGCTCAAAATCCATCTTCTGCAAAATAGAAAATTTTTTTAGTGAATACAACTAATGCAGTATCAAAAACCCTATTAGTGATAATGAATATAGTCCAAAAATTATTCAAGTGAAAAATCTTCAATCTAAGTGAATAAAACTAATGCAGTCCAAGTACACTATTTTATTGTGAATGAATATAGTCCTATTCAATCCAAATGAATACAACTAAATGAAATCATTCCAGCAAATGCTATTTTTTTCGAAAATCATTCCAGCAAAACCACAAATACATCAAAAAATCAAATAACATATTGAAAACCCATAATTACAGTAAATTTATTACAAAATCAACTAACATATTGAAAATCCCCCAATTATTGTACAAAATAATCCATCTTTTGGTGCAAAAAAAAAAAAAAACAAATGCAATACGAAATAATCCATATTTTATTTCAAAACAATTAATTCAATTAGTATTTGATACTCCTTAAACCGTAAAAATAATCCTTGCCAAATTAAAATTATCAAAATAGTAAAAAAAATAGAAACCTATTAAACCAACCCAATTCCTTTCGACTAAACTTAAAGCAAATGTCAAAATGCATTAAGAGAGAGTAAAGAAATCAACCTTCAACACTCAATTCATCAACTTGGCTTCAAACATCATAGATAATAACTACATTTTCTCAGAGAATATTATCGTAACTCAAGCTAAGTTTTGTAAAATGAAATGTCCTCGTTCAACAATGAATATAATTAGGGATATTTTGATCATTTCATAAATATTTTGTAAACAAAATGAAATTATTAGGTATCAAAAAATAAAAAATTGAATATTCCTAGCATTAGGTAGTCTACTGGATTAAAGTGTAGGGTTTTAAATAGTAGGGGAGGTCCACGTAATTTTAGTAAAATTTGAGGGAGAGTAATGTATTTTACTCTTTATTTTAATGTAACATTTATATATTTTCCTAATAATATAAAAGTCATAGCACTTAATCTTACCCAAATATTACTATGCAGCAAGTGTCTTCCACTTGCCAAGAAAAGAGAGTAAAAAGGATTTTTAACTTTAATTTTACTTATTTTTTAAATCAAATTGTAGATAAAACTTCTATATTTATTTGTTTTAATAATAAATTATTTATAATAGATTTCTAAATTTATAATAGATTTCTAATTTAGTTTTTAAATTTTACTGTTATTAAATTATTCAATTATTATTTTAATTTTTTTATTTTTTGAATTATCAAATAATATTTTGATTTCTAATTTTTAATATTTAAATTATTTATTTATATAAGTAATGTAATTTTGTTATTTATTTTAATATATTTGTTATTTATTTTAATATAATTGAAATAATTTTCAACTTAAAATTTGATGGCATTATATTTAAATATTTAATATTAAAAACAAAATTTAAAAATATTTTAATATTTCAATGAGTTGCATAATTTAAAATTTAAATAATTTTAATAATATATCATTTAATTTTTAAATTACAAAACACTTTGACAAATGCTATATATTCTTATTCTTTGTGAAAATTATCTATTTTAAAATAAAATATTTAATAAAATTATCTATACTCGATTTTCAATCTAAATTTATTAATAAATTTTAATTTAAATTATTTTTATGTGTATTAAATAATTTATATATAAGTATATAATTATATTTATATAAAAATAAAATACTTATATTAATAATATCTAATTATGATTTGGAAGATAATATCTATCTAAAAATTCTTACTATTTAAATTTTTATATTATCTTTAAATATTAAATACTAAATTTGATATTTCATTATTTCTTTTTTTAAAAATTTTATCGCTTTTGATATTGATCATAATTTTAATTTAAAACATTTATGAAACTTTATAAAAAATATTTATAAAATACATATTTTTTTTAAAGATAATATATCAATTATGATAATATGAACTCTTAGTAATTAAATAATTAAATCTTCTAATATAAAATAGTTAACTTAAATTTTTGAACACAATAACTTATAAATTCATCTAAGTATTAATATATTAAGAAAATATTTTTGAAAAGATGAAAAATCCAAATGACAAATTTAGCTAATTTGGAATATTAATTTGACAACTTTATCAAATTAAAAGAAATATAAAATTTTCTTACAATTAATATAAATATAATTATTTAATTTTATATAATTATCTAATAGATAAAAAAATGATGATTTTTTATTAACATTTGAATACATTATAATTTATAATTCAAAATTTGTAATATAAATTATTATAAAATAAAATTAACTAAACACATGCATTACATGGCATACAAGTTAGCATACATAGAGAGAGTGTGTGACGTTATATATATAAGTGTTTACACCTTTTTATTTGTAAAATCATTAGTATTAAATTATTCTTTAAAATCTAATTTAATAAAATAATCATAATCACATACTAACGTGTGTAAAAAATTTTATGTGTGTGCTAAATACTTTCCTTAATGGTAGCAAAGTCTCTGCACATAAGTGCTAATTAGTTATAATATATTTATATTATTATAAGATCTATTAAGATAAATAAATATATATAATTAATGATGAAATTAAAATATCAATAATAAAGCTACAACATTTGTTAGAGTAAATATATTGATTCATTTGGATTCAATGTCCATGTAACTAATGATATCTGTTTTACTCTTCATGTGTGCTAAATTTCATATCATACATTCAATATAATTAATGGTTGCTAACTGGAATAGAATATTGCAAAATGCTAAGCCCCTTAAAAAGTTATAAATCTATGATATTAAGTAAAAATGAAATCAAATTTGTTGAAATTTCAAATCAAGTGATTATAAAATTTAAATAATCATATAAAAAGACTCATATATTTTATATAAATATAAAGATATAAGAAACTTTGGTAATTATTAGGGAGTCTTACACATCATATAACGAATCTAATCAAAATAAATAATCATAAAAAATATAATTCATGAAAGAAAATAATCGAGAAAGACTTTAAGTAAGTTTAGTAATAAGAAGTAAACTAAAACAAACATGGAGCAAATTTAAGACCTATATAAAGTTAAAATAAGTCACAATTATTCGGATAATAGGTAAAAATTATCAAAACAAATTGTTTTCTAATCAAAAGGTGGCTAATAAAATCATTTACTTATAATCTTTGAAAGGTTTGATATATCAAAGAAGGTTTCAAAATGTAATGTTGATAAATAGAATGTCTTTGACAATTTTCTTGAAAAGCCCCTGTGCACAAGTCATATCAACATAATATAAAAAAAAAACTAAAAAAAAAAAATAACCAGCATACACATTTTAAGATACACAAATGGATAAATTATAAATATGCAAATAAATCATACATCACATGAATCCTTATTTTTTTAAAGATATAAAAGCACCTTTGATGTTAATGATAGCATATTTATTCTCTAAATCACGCGCACCTACAATTGAGCAAATAAGAGATAAGAAAACAATTGATTTCATAAATAGTAAAAATAATGAATTAAGGTGATTTTTATCATATAATAAGAATTGGTGAGTTATTGGAAAAGGTATTTATTATTTATTGAATACCTCTTAAGAATTGGTGAACTATTGGGAAATAAAATCAAGAAATCAATTGGTGAAAAATAGTGGATGATGTCAAGACGTTGATTATGGAATAATTCTCTTGATTGAGCTAATGGTCTGATATAAAAACAAAATTGAGAGAGTCCTTTAATTAATAATAAACTCAAGAGAGGTGGAAAAAATTTTCTTACTTTCCAACTCTTTTGCCATGAAAAATAATGAAGCTTTTGGTGTTATTTCCTTGCTTGAAAACTAGAGAGAATGAAATATTTAATATTTGTATTTTGTGAAAGTCAAGTATAATTGCTTTTTGCTTGGCATGAGTTGAAGGTGGAAGTTTTATGGTTAGGGAAAGAAAAAAAATTGAGAGATATTATTTGAATTAGAATGAGAAATTATATCAAATTGAAAAGATAAACTGGGAATTAAAGATGATTGAGGGAGAATGATCCAACCCATATCTAGTATTGTGGTTTACAAAGTGGTATTAGTTGCAAAATAGCACGAAAGGAGGAATTATGCAATAAAAACACACATTCAGTAAGATTGTACAATAAAGCCAATTAAAAGTATATTGATGATAAAAATGAGGAGGGGGCGAAAGAAGTTTCATATCAATGAGAAGTTAAGTGAGTTTGTATCTTATAAGGCTAGGGCCTCATCCCTTCCCACAAAAGGGTCCTTTTGAGAAAAAGGACAAAATCGTACAGCCATAAGGCCATAAGATTAGCCAAAGCGGACAATACCTCGCATAGGGCAAATATACCTCGATCATCATCAATGACGTCTTCTATAAAGACCCTTTGCCCATACACCACACACAAGCCTACCCAACTAGGAGGCTTATGTTGATGGTAAAAATGAGAAAGGGGTTAAAAGAAGTCCTACATCGATAAGAAGCCGAGTGAGCCCCTAACAACGGCAATGATGATAATCAAGATGAACATGCCCCATATGAGATATTGTTCGCTTTGGAATGTCAACGAGTTTTGAAAGTTCTCCCAGACAGCTCCTCATATATTTGTCCTTTTTTTTAAAAGGACCTCATGTGGGAAGGGGTGAGCCTCAACCTTATAAGACACAAGTTCACTCGATTCCTCATCAATGTAAGACTTTTTTTGTCCCTTCCTTATTTTTATCACAACAAAACGTATGCGTGATAGGATGACAATTTACTTTTTTATTAGGAGTCTATTTTTCTTAAACATAAAATATATTAAGATGAATAGAAAATGATATTTACACATGTATTTTTAACATAATTTCTTATATAAATCATTATTATTTGTGAATTTAGATTTAGGAATAATTTGATAGAAACATTACTTTTGTAAACAGAGTGTACAAAATCTAATATATAAATATAATATCACTTCAAGTGAATGTGTAATTTTTTTTTTGTCAAGTTTTCATATGTGAATTAAATTTTCTGAATGCAAAAGAATTGTAAAAATGAAAATACATTCAAAATGCATAAATATATGAAATAAAAGATTTGATAGTTTTAGCAGTAAAGAGAAATGAATTTAAAATGTTAAAGAAATGTAATGAATGATTATAAGAAATAAATGTATCTATTGCACAAAAATTTTGAACAAAAATTAATATTTACAAAATTATGCTACATAATGTTGGAGGGAAAATGAACAATTCTGTAATGATATTTTCACATATATTTTTAATGTAATTTCTTACATAAATTATTATTATTATTATTAGAGTGTATAAAATTTAATGTGTAAATATGGTATTACTTTAAGAGAATGTGTGACTTTTTGGCCAGATTTTCTTATGTGAATTAATTTGTTTGAATGCAAAAAATAAAAAATAAAAAAAATGCATTCAAAATGCATAAATATTTGAAATAAAAATTTTGACAGTTTCAATTCTCAAGATAAATAAATTTAAAATGTAAAAGAAATAGAATGATTATAAGAAATTAATGTATTTATTAAACAAAAATTTTATACAAAAGTTACTATTTAAAAAATTATGCTACCTAATATTTAAGAAAAAAAATAAATAATTTTAATGATAATATATGACGGCGGAGTGACTTCTCTTTTAATATTGATATATTAATTACAATAATTTGTAACTTTAAGAATAATGATACATTGAATATTTTTTGCACGCTATCACTTGTTGTACATATTTTAAATTTTGATTTAATAGTACATCTAATTATTTATCATAGTACTTATTGTAATAATGTTGCAAATATGCGCATAAGTGACATTAATAAAAAAATCAAGTTCATTTAGTATTATTTTATTAGAAAACATTGCAGACACATATTACAATATCATGTATTTATACAATCTTGGTAGAATTCTACAAAGAAAGTCAGGGTGTCTTTGGAAGTGTTTCTGCTTTTTTGTTTTTAAAAATTATTTTTGAAAGCAGGTTTGAAATGTTTTTAAAAACTGTTTTAAAACAGAATTTTAGAACAAAATTTTTAAAATTATTTTTAAAAACAGTCATGTCAAATAAATTTTTTTATTTTAAAAATAATCTACTATTTTTAAAAATACTTACCAAACAATTCCTCATATTTTCTCTTTTGTCCATATTTAAATGCATGTGAAGTACTTTTGGTCGAATAAAATTGAGAAGAAAAAATAAATTTGGACAAAACTTGGTAAAGTAATTTTGCTTAAATTAGTATGCAAACTTAATTTGTGGAGTTCCTACTTATTCACAAAGACCAAAGTACTTTCTATATTGAATGATCAATGTGAAATGATTGGCCTAATGACATTGTTACTCTTGTTGTAGTAATTTACTAATTTAGGGCAAAAATTCATCTTCGCTGTGTATATTTTAATTATTTTATGTGTAAAAAAGATATTTTAGCTTATACAAACAAAATAGACTCTTTTAAATGTACTTTTGTTTTAGTTTTTACTGTACATTAGCGAATATAAAATTATTCTTTCCCAACTTTTTTTTATAATATTATTTTTAAAAAGTTAATAACGTTTTATTCAAACAAATTTTTTTAGTGCATGTATGGAAGTGGGAGAGTCTCATCTTTTTTTTTTTTGTTTAAAAAAGAAATGATCTATATATTCTTAATGCATTCTCTCCAACGGAGAATAAGTAACAGTAAATCTCATAATTTATAAAGGAGAATAAATAATGGCTTGTTTTACACAAAAAAAATAAATTTTTGCATAAAGTTAAATTTTTTGAAAAGTAAATTCTTGTAAACTTAAGAAATAATTAAAGTTTTATGATTGATAATAAAAATTTAAATTCTTAATAAGAAGTTCTTCTTATTTAAAGGAGAGTTGATAAATAATTTTTTAAAAAATTCTAATTTATTTTATTTTGTTAGTTAATAATTAATTAAATAGTATACTTATATATTACATTCAAAAAAAAATTATACTTTTTATATATATCTTTCTTTCAATGAAACGAATTCTAAACCTAAAGAATTCCAAAGAAGTGTATCTATGGTAGCTCTTTCTAATTCAGCCATTGTTGTTACAATCACAGATAACTGTTCTCCCTCCAATGTAAGAACAACATAGTACCCACAAAAGATGAAAGAAAAAAAAAAGAAAAGAAAAGAAAAGAAAAGGCGCAAGGAAAACATAAAGACAGACATGCGCCCACTAAATTGAGCAGAACACAACAATAACCTTTTGCTTTTTATTGCTCTCTCTTATTCTCTCTTACAACCACCTCGATTCCCTCTGTTTATCTTGTATCTTTCCTGGAGATCGTGCTCTTTCCTTCATTTCCTTCTCTCTCTCTCTCCGTTGGCTCCAGTGCAGGGCAGTAACAGCAAGCAACTATGAAGGATGAGGTGGGAATGGGGTGGCCTTGCTGAGAATGGCTCAGCATAACAATGGCAGCAGTAATACAAGCCAACAGTTAGTGAATCCTGTTTTCCATGATTTTCTGGGCATGAAGCCCACAGATTCCCCTGTCGTTTTGGCCCCTAAAACTGCCGCCGATTTGAGGCTCTCCGAGGCTTCTCCGTCGTCGGCATCGGCGTCTGGCGGCGGCGTTTCTTCTGGTGGTGGTGGCCCCCGTGGCTCGGACATCGGTTCCGGTGAGTGACCAAACCCCATTTGTCTAAAAGTACAACGTTTTGCTCTTTCCGAGTCTTCAGTTGTTTCAAGTCCTCAACTTTCGTAGTGAAGAAAAATGGGATTTTTTTTTTCCTTCATTTCCATAGTATCTGACTCACACCGATTTACCAAATTCTGCTACTTTCTCGTTAGCATATTGATAGGTGGGGTTTAGATTTTTCATCCGAAGGAAGCTATGATTGCTTGCGATTTTTTTCCTACTTGATTCTCATCCCTCACAATCTGATTTTTCTCTCTCTCTCCCTCTCTTCAGTAAGGTATTTTTCTATGCATTAGTTTTGGTGAGGTCAGTACTGGGGTAGGTAGATTCTTTGGATTTTCAACTCTACGCTTTTGTTTAAATGTGTTTTCTGTTTTTTTTTTTCTTTTAATCTTAAAACATTTGACTCTTCACTCTCTCAAGCATTCATCCGGTTTATATTTAGTTTGTAGGAGCATTTGCTGGAAAGTTGTATAATTTTACAATTTGGCTTTTCTCTGTTTTGTTTTGCGTAATGATGTTTGGTTGAACGGTTCTGTGAACTTTTGTGTATTGGGTAATGATGATGGCAATAATTATAGTTATTATATAGTCATTTACTCCAGTCTTTGATTGGATGATGTTAGCTCCTAGTCATCAAGCTTATTTCTTATTATAATGATAAGGACGCAGTATAATTGTGGAAGCTAACATAGTCTTTTATGGCTTTACAATAATGCATGTGTGTACTGTTTTTCCTCCTCATCAATATGGTAGAAAGACAGGTAGGAAATCATCTTGAGGGAGTTCCATTCTATGGCCCAAGGAGTGATTTTTCTGGCACTGAAATTAATAATAGGCTAGTAGGAAGCAAGAGAAGTAATTCAGATTCCACTTTCATGGGTTCCTCCAGAGATGCCTTCCAAATGGGCCCTGATTCCCTTCAGAACTCTCATTTGATGAAGGTATGGATTTATCACATAATTTTACTTCTCCATATCCACAATAACCCTTACAAAGAGTAAAAGAATGCCTTTGTCTTGTATTCTCTGATATTATGAGTTTTGTTTATATACAGATCCTCCGAAATGCAGGTGGAGGAGACCGGCACAAGAGATCCAATGAGGATGAAGTGATGATTGGCATGCATCCTATGAAGCCAACTTCTGCTTCTCAGATATTTCAGCCTTCACCTGGTTCTAAGATTGATGCCAGTAAACGGGAGCGATCTATTCTTATGAATGTTAGCCCTTCAATGCAGCAGCCACCACGTGGGGGTCAGTTGGCTCCTTTACTGCACCAGATGGCTTCTAACAAGATCTGGGATCCCAATGCTGGTCCATCGTTTATCTCTCAGTCGGCTGCTGATGAAGGATCAAGAACTGGAATCAAGGGTCCTGGAATTTTGAGTTCGATAAACACAACTACAGCTGCCAATGATAAAACTCCATCTGCAGTGCTGCTTTGTGGAGGCAGACCAAAGCCTGTGACTAATATAATGGACCCAGAATCCTCAACTCCTCGAAGGTAAATTTTATAAACTTATTTGCCCAGTTTATGCCCTCCTGCCTTTTTATTTTCATCTCATTTGCATTCAGAATGGGAGGCTGCTTGATTGTATGCATTTTGGTATTGATTGCAGTCACCAAGGGTTGGCATCTGCCAGCCGCCAGATGACTATATTTTATGGAGGTCAAGCTCACGTGTTTGATGATGTCCACCCTAACAAGGTTTGTTGTTGTTAGTACAGTTTTGTAGGTTTATCCTTATAGGGCCAGAAATTGATTTATAATCGTGACTAATCATCCAAAAGAATATGTGTTTTACAAAAAATAAATAAATAAATAAATAAATAAATAAACCCTAAAAAATTTATATTGTGATTCTGATTCTAGTTTAGACCCTTTCTCAGTGTTATGAGGTAATTTCCCAGCTGCACTGATGTTGTTTTGGCAATCTATTTAACTGACTTTTAAACCATCTTGTGCCTATGCTGAATCTATAACTGAAGATGGAAAAACTTGAGTATTTAATAATGCTTAAATTTTGGTAACCAGGAGGAAAAAATTTCATAATTTAATTACTGGTAGAAATCTTATTCTTGTTTATGCGAGCTTTCTCTTAAATGCAAGATGGCAAAAATATCATTGGTGATTCCTATCCGGATTTAGTAAATATATGTGTTTTTGAATGTCAATTTACAGTTTCCTTTTTAGATTTTTTTTTTTTTTTTGGAGGGGGGGGGCTTTTTTGAGTAAAATACAAATAATCCCCTTATAGTAAAATTTAGTGTCACACAATCCCCCTAAAGTTTCAAATTTTACAAATAATCCCATGAAGTTTTCAAAAACTGAAAATGTTAAAATCTCAGTTAGAAAAAAAAATGCATGTAAGCCATCCATGACTCTTTCTAACTTTTTTTATGTGAACTTCATCCAATTTGTGGGTGGGTTTTTCTTCTGAACTAAATTACTATCAATAGGATTGAATCTTTAATGCGTTCAGGGCATGACTAAAGGCAAGCCTTGAATAAATTATTGTTGAAATTTGGTTTGATTGCATTTGGGGAGATGGTTTTTTTTTTTTTCCCTTTTATTACTTTACGTTTACTGCACTGAAAAAAAAAAAAAAGAGTTAGAAAGAGAAAGAGTCACAGGTGGCCTTATCTGCCTCTTCCTGTTTCTTTAAACTGGTATTTTGACGTTTTCAGTTTTTTGAGAACTTCAGGGGGTTATTTATGAGATTTGAAACTTTGGGGATTATGTGACGCTAGGCCCTAGTTTAGGGGGGTTATTTGTATTTTGTCCCCTTTTTTTTTTGGTTTGGTAAAGGCACTAGTGGTGTAATAAAGATGTAATAAGCAAGTTCTTTAATGTTTTATTCCTTTAAAATCTCGTGACAAGAAAAGGTTGTGCAGTAAAGAGAATAGCAAATACTGAATCACTCTA
>JANHAO010021687.1:0-12433 GCA_026873985.1 Saraca asoca
CAATTCCATTAGAGATCAAACTCTAAATGCTATCATGCTTTAGGCTTGTTATTCTAAACCTTCCATTGCACATACAACTATAGGCAGCAAACAACATAGCCTGACTATTGCATTTCAAAAAGACATGCGCCCTTGATAGATTTATATCTGTTGACCCCAAAATCTGATCAACTAGTTTAAGTTCTGTATTACCCCTGACTGCAAGCTAATCATGACAGAAAACTATTGAAAGAAGATAATAAAAGAGAAGAAGAAACAGCAACACCAGGAGTTTATCATGCTTCGGCTAAAGCCAATTTGGCCTTTACGTCCATGTTGATCTTTGATTATGCACTAAAGAGACTATTTTTTTTCAGAGTATGAATACAACAATTAAGATTTTTCACAATGAATAGTGTTCACTCTCAATACCAACAGGGTTTCTACATGTGTAAGCTTCCTTTTTCTTTACATAGAGACCTCTCCTTTTTTTTTTATAGAAAGGGGAGGGTTACAAGTGTAATTTGATAAATAACAAAATGATTATCTCACCGTTCTAGACATTTAATACTTGGTATCGGGTAATTAATATTGGACATATGATTGTTAGACTTTTAGGGAGCTGATGTGTAAGTTTAGAAGCTGAGCTATCAACTGGAGACATGTGCCTTGGATTGCTGACTAGGCTCCATACAAGTATCCATTGCTGGTTGGCAAGCTAGAAGTTGAGTGAGCTGACGATTTTGACTGGTCTTGTCATCCATGCCTGATCATTCTCTTGAGGGTAGTGGACTTCTCGCTGAGGGGTTGAAAGCCTTCTCGACATGCAACGTTCTTCTACTCATGATGTTGTGAGATGTCTCTAGCTCATGCCCGACAATCTAGGGTCCTTGCTCAACAACCTCGAATTCCAATTTGGGCCTCTATCTGACTAACTATGCCTCTTATTAGACCTTGGCTGGCCCAAAGTATGCTTCAAAAAATGCCTATAACATAAGCCCTCTAACTCTCATCTCCTTTTATGGGCTAAAAGTTGCGACCAGTAGTTAAAGTCTTTGTTTGTAATTTACAGGATGGCTAAGTCTTTATGCTCAGTCTGTTGTATTGTCATTTCTATCTTTCAAGCTTTCATTTCCTATGCCTTAGGCCATACCCTTCACTATGCATTATTTCAGCTATTAGCATGGCGGTCTCATTATTTCTGGGTCATTCGATCTGGAACAGCCAAATGTCCCTTGGATTGTTTGATGAACTTGAGTGGATTTATAAAGGCTTGTAAAGCTCCTCTTTTTTCCTTGTGAGGTTGTCTGATGGGTACTTTGATGAAACACTTCATTCCCTTAAAGGTTTAACTTCTAGAGAAGCTTTTCAGGACATGGATAGTCTGTTGCATATGGCTTCCCTGTATAGCTTTTCTCCTTGGCTTTTGGGAAGTCTTGTACAGATTTTGAGTTATTACTTCATGGTTCTTCCATGAGGTTTAGCTTTGCTAGCTATGTTCTTGGCCCCTCTTTGAGTTGCTCTGGGTTTAAGGAGTCAATAAATGATCTGTCGACTAAGAAAGGCTATAAGTTGGAGTAGCTAAGTCTATTAACATTTCATCTGATAGGAGTTTGCCTCCTAGAGACTGGATCTTCTTTCCCTTATGGAAGCACTTGCTTTAGGCTTTTTCTTTATCTTTGTGTATCAATTTTTCTGACGTAAATTTGCCTCATTGAAGGAGGTCTTTTAGTAAAACTTTGAGCATTATGCTTCTACTCTTTCTCTTTCCAAGTCGACTGGATGGACAATTTAATTGTTTGCCATTAGTAACATGAATTACTCCTGCAAAGTCACAATTCAACAATCGTTGTGTAAGATATTTAATGGGATAATTAGCCCCCGTCATGCCAATCAGTAAATTTTCATTTAAAGGATATGTGTTGTATTGCCAATCAGTCATGCTAGCTCACGCAAGAATTGTCTATATGGAAAACGCATTACTTAGACACGAGGTTTTGAATTTGTCCGTGCAAGAATTTCAAGTGTGGCTAATGCATTACTTGGACGCGAGCTCTTGAATTTGTCTGCACAAGAATTCTATGTGTGGTTAATGCATTACATGGATGTGGCTCGTGCAAGAATTCTATGTATGGCTAAAACATTACTTGGACACGAGGTCTTAAATTTGTTTGTGCAAGAATTATGTGTTGGAATAGCACATTACTTGGACGTGGCTCATGCAAGAATTCTGTATGTGATTAACGCATTACTTGGACGTGAGACTTTTATCTTACCCTAGATTTGTGCAAGAATTCTATGTGTGGCTAGCACATTACTTAGATGCGAGATCTTGAATTTGTTCGCACAAGAATTCTACATGTGGTTAACACATTAGTTGTACATGGCTTGTGCAAGAATTTTGCGTATGGCTAACGCATTACTTGGATGTGAGGTCTTAAATTTATTTGTGCAAGAAGTCTGTGCAGGGCTAACACATTACTTGGACGTGGCTTGTGTAAGAAATCTACATGTGGTTAATGCATTACTTAGATGTGAGATTTTTATTTTGCCCTCGACTCGCATAAGAATTCTGTGTGTGGCTAGCACATTACTTGGACACGAGATCTTAAGTTTGTTATCATGGCCTGGTGCTTCGTGACCAACTGTCCCAAGGTGCTGCTTAGTATCCCCATTCGTTTCACATACGTGGTTTTTCTTTTTCCAATGATGGCTGGTAATTATTATTTCTAGCTTTTAGTGCAAGTGCACTGAATCATCATTTATTGTTCGCTATTTTTTCTAGACCATTGGATTATGGGTAACTGATAGCCCTTTCGATCCAATGGTAGGATTATGCCTCCTTATTAAGTTGAGAGTGCCTTCCTTCTCCCTCTCATTATGCCATTTGAAAGCTTTTCAAACTTCCGGCATTCTCTACCCATTTTCTTTTCTGGCCACTGTGATAGCTTCTTCGCCATCAGGCTCCGTCGCCTTCCATCTGTTCTTCTAGCTATCACTCAAACTTCTCGATCTTTTCATCTCCATAAACCATGGTACGGTCCCTCTAACTCTGCATTTTCTGCATTTTCTTCCTTTGTAGGAAATAAGGGACTTGACCTTGATTTGTTTAGGAGATGATAACATTGATGTGTAGATATGATTTGGATGCTTGTTTTTTGATTAGATTGGAATAGTCAGGTTATGGTAGTCTTTAGCATTTCGGATACTGGTTTTTGTCTTTTGAAATTATGTTGCTTGGTTGGAATGTCTCCTCCATTTACTGGAGTTTAGGTTGTCAATGCGGTCACATAGGGTGTGCATGGCCTGTGAAATAGGGAGTCATTAGTCCCGATCTTTGGTACGGTTCGCTCTTAGCAACCTCACTAGTCTTTTTTTTTTCTTTGTGTAGCTGGAAGTGGGTTATGCACATTGTCACCATTTAATTAGGAATGAGGATGATGAACCAGACTCCCCTTAGAACGTGGGGGTCATTCGACATGGAGAGGGAGCAAACTCAAGTGGAAGGAGGGTTGCTACAGATCTATGCACTTAGCTAGGACGCATCGAAGGTCAAGGGGCTACTGTGGGTCAAAGCCCCGATCATCATGCTTTCAAGCTTCATACTTCAATTGTACATCTTCGTGATGTTCAAATCATTATTGAGTCAAGGCAGATACCCATGGGGTGCAGCGTTATGGTCCCCACTCTGGATGACTAAGCCCCTCATCCATCTCGAGGCTTCATAGCCATTGGCATCTCGTATCTCACCACGGGATTAAGATTTCCTGTACAACCTTTTATTATTGATTTTTTTAATAAAGTAAAGCTCAGCCTATTCCAACTGATGTCAAATTCATACACATCACTGATCTCATTATCCCTTATCGATAAGGGCAATGACCTTCTTCCACTGTTACCCAAAACCCTTTACTACTTGTACAATCTGAGGTGTGCGAATTTAGAGGATGGGCTTTACTACCTCTTAGCCAGGCAGACACCTCACAAGAAATTCCTATCGTAGGGGGATGTGAAGGGGAAATCCAATGCAGGATGTTATAAATCGCTCTAGTTTTCTATCTCACGTCCCTAGCTAAGATACCTCAAAAATTTTGATTTTGTTCTTATTCTAGGTAGGCAGGCTAGGTGTGAGCGGGTTTGTTTACTTCTTTGATATTTGCTCTTGATTTTGATCTTTTGTTTAATTTTGCAGATGGGAATGGCAAATAGCCAATACTTGGGGCCAAAGAGTTAGAGGTCCTAGACTGATTTGTGATAACCAAAGACCTCCAAACTGATTTTAGGTTTGATGAGAACATTCTCTGGTTCTACAAATTTGCCCCACCGAGAGATACTGTAGTAACTAAGGAGATTGGAATTCGCTAGCTGACAGAAGTTAGGCCTGTGAACTTTGATAACTACAATAATATAATGGAGCTGATTCTTAGAACACCGCCTTCAAATAGTGAAGATAAGGCCACTCTAGCTCGCGAGGTTGTCTCGACTCCCACTGCTATAGATTAATCTCCATTCCCTGAAGTTAAAGTGACTTTAGTCATTGCTGAGCAACCATCTGCTACTACCAAGGTCTCTCCACCAAGACTGGCCTCCACACCACAATCCGAAGAGGTGGCAGCAACCAACATTGCTAGTCCTTCTGGTACTCCCCCAAAGAAGCGGAGGATTAGCAAAGTGAAGAAGAAAGCAACCATCCGTAACCCTTTAGGAGTTGAGCTTATGAAGCCATCAGCCAAGCTTGGGTCCAAAATGGAAAGGTATGCTCAGACTATTGTCAAGAGCTTTAGCATGATTTTAGGTTATGATGGTAAGCTCAACGCACTGGAGAATGAGGAATTCACCATTGGGAGGCTGGCAGGGTTCACAGCTCGACACGATCTAATGGTAAGTATTATTTCTTGCCTTAGTTGATTTGTCTATTTTCAAGTCTAACCTTGCTACTTTTTCTTGTAGAATCTGTTGACATTGATGAAGATAGTCGAAGCGCTTAAGGACTAGGACGATAAGAAATCTGCTCTTGTGGATGAGTTAGGGATCCAAATAGCTGGGGTTTTGAAGCTTGAGGAAAAGGTCAAGGAGTTAGAGACCACTTTGTCTTATGAGGTGAAGCATCATAAGGATGCTGAGGTAAACTTTGGCCTTGCCACCAATGACCTTAATAAGGAAAAAATAGAGTTGGATGAAATCTTGTCATAGCTGTAGCTAGTGAACATGGAGGCTGATACTACCGAAGAGAAGGCAAGAACTGTGGAATGGCGAGTTGAGGCCTCTGCTTAAGAGGTGAAGGTGCTAAAAAGAGAACTGTAGCTCGTGATGGAGGAAGTAGCAAAGGTTAAAGCACAAATGTCCTCACAGGTGGCAGAACCAGTTAAAGAGATGAGGATGATAACCCTTGCCTCTTTCTTTTTCACTTTGTGGGATAAATACCCTAAGTTGGACTACTCCTTCTTCGGCCCCCAAGCTTCCAAAGCTATAGAACATTAGAAAGCCAGAGCCGCAAGGAAAGGATAGGGCATCGGGGTTGGCATCCCTTCTACCAAGGTCATTGTACGGGGAGAAGGTAGCTCTTAAGTTACTAATGCTGCTCCTATGGTTGGAGCTTTTGATGCTTCTATCCCTGCTCCTCAACCTGACAAAGGTCTAGCTCCCGAGGCACCAACCTCCTAGGATAGGAATTTTGTAATTTTGTTCTTCGGTGTTCCTGAGACTTGTAATAAACTTTGTGAACAATTTGTATAATGTACTTTATTGTAACGGAAACCTGGATACATTTCTCTTTTTTGCTTTTTGTGCTAGAACGCGTGAATCTTGTTTGCTCATGCTTCAATAAGAATTTGACATGCTATGTTAATTATGGTTGTGTTGCATAACTTTTTCTAGAATTCTCTCTTCCAATTTTATTCCACAAAGACTCAAAGAATTACATTCGTATTTACAATGAACCAACTGTAGGGCACCGAGACACTTATTGATAGTAACGGCGGAGGTGCTTGGCATTCCAAGTGCGGGGAAATTCTACTCTATGCATATTCGCCAAATGGTAGGCTCCATCACTCACTATCTTTTTGATAATGTATGGACTTTCCTAGTTCAGTCCCAAGGTCCCCTCGCTAGGTTTCCGAGCTCCGAGGAGGATGAGATGCAAGACGAGATCACTAGGATTGAACTTTCAAGCTCACACTCTATGGTTGTAGTACCTCACTATATTTCGCTAGGGGGCTACAATCATGAGGCTGGCTCTTTGTCTCACTTCCTCTAGAAGGTCTAGGTTTGTAGCAAGCAGCTGGTCATTGTCCTTTGGGTTAAAAGTGACTCTTCGCTATGTAGTGACCTCAAGTTCTGCAAGGATTGTTGCCTCACACCCGTATGCCATTGAGAAGGGGGTTTCCCCTATAGAGCTACAAGGCATTGTCCTGTAGGCCCATAATACTAATTGTAACTCATCTCCCTAGGCTCCTTTTTTAGCTTCTAACTTAGTCTTCAAGATCTTCTTGATGATCTTGTTGACGACTTCTACTTGCCGATTGGCTTATGGGTGGTCTGTGGCTGCAAAGTTTTTAGTGATTCTAAGGTCGTTGCAGAACTTGATGAACTTCTGACTAGTAAACTGAGTTCCGTTATTAGTGACGATCTATTGAGGGACTCCAAACTTGTAAATGATGTTGTTCCATACGAACTTCTCGATGTTGGAAAATGAGATCTTAGTGAGTTACTTTGCCTATACCCACTTGGTAAAGTAGTCTACAGCCATTATTGCATACTTGCAATTTCCCTGAGCTTTAGGAAGTGGTTCGATCAAGTCTATCCCCCAAATTGCAAATGGACATGGGCTTGTCATCTGCTTCAAGTAGGCTGGTGGAGCTTACGGCACCTTTAGGAACCTCTAGCACTTGTCACACCTCTTGATGAGGTCTATAGCGTCTTGCTTCATAGTCGGCTAGTAAAATCCCTGTTGAAGGGCCTTTTGTGCTAAGGATAACCCCTAGCATGGTTTTCACAATGTCTTATGTGAATCTCCTCCAAGATGGTGCTACAATCTTCGCCATCAATACATCTTAGAAGTAGGGTTGTGAACCCTCTCTTATAAAGTGTGTCACTGCAGATGCAATATCTGGCTGCTCGAGCTTGCAGACACCATGCCTCGAGTCTATCTTCTGGTAACCCTTTGTTTTGCAGCTAGTCTAAGATTGGATTCATCCAGGAGTAAGGAACTTTGGTAGTTGCCATGACAACTTCTTGATGCTTGATACTAAGGGATGGAAGGAGCTCCACCGGGACCGCTCTTATAAGATTAGGATCGTCAATGGTAGACAAGCGAGCCAAAGCATTAGTGTGTGCATTTTGGGCTCACGAAATCTGAGTGATCTCAAATTGTTGGAAAGAGCCTAACAACTCTTGAACTTTCTGGAGATATCTCATCATTTTCTATCCTCGAGTTTGGTATTCACCCTTTATTTGGCAAATGATAAGTTAAGAATCGCTGATAATCTTTAATTTCCAGGCATGCACCTCCTTAGCCAATCGTAAACCTACCAATAAATCCTCATACTCAGCTTCATTGTTTGTGGCTTGAAAGCTAAATCTGAAGGCACTGAAGGCCTTGTGACCTTCTAGACTAAAAAGAAGCATTCTTGCTCTGGCCTTTTGGTCATTGGACGACCCATCAATGAATAATTCCCACCATGGGGCCTCGAAAACTTGTACCTCCTCTTGCAAGGGCCCTGTGAATTCAGTGATGAAATTAGAGTTGTTCGGGGCTTATATTAAATGTCAAACTACGTGAACTCTATTACCTATTTGAGCAATCATCTTAAGGCATCTGTCTTTTGCAGAACTTGTCTCAGCGGGTACTATGTGAGGACCCTGATGCTATGGACTTGGAAATAAGATCGTAGCTTCCTCGAGGTGATGATTGGGCAATAGATGAGCTTCTCCATGGGTAAATATCTTGTTTCTACATCCAATAGTCTTTTGCTTACATAATAGATAGGGAGTTGGATTCCTCTCTCTTCTTGCATTAGTGCGCGCTCAAGGCATTCCGGGATACTCCTAAGTATATAGTTAATCTTTCACCCTCTTTCAGCTTGGAGAGGAGAAGTGCTTGCCTAAGATATGTTTTAAGTTCCTAAAATGTGACCCCACATTCTAGGATCCATTCAATCCTCTTTGCCCTCTTGAGGATGTCGAAAAAAGGAACACACTTGTCCATAAATTTCGAAATAAGTCTGTTGAGTGCAGTGATCTAACCATTCAAGCTTTGGACATCTTTCAGATTGGTGGGAGAATGCATATCGAGTAGTGCCCTAATTTTTTTTTGGGTTTGCTTTGATCATTCTATTATTAACTATGAAGCTGAGGAACTTACCCAAGGCTACTTTGAACGCATACTTGTGTAGGTTCAACTTCATCTGGTACCTTCTCAAGGTTTAGAACATCTCGTCAAGGTCACGGATGTGGTCGACAAGCTACTTAGCATGTCGTCTACATATACCTCCATGGTCTTGCCAATTTGTTCTCAAAACACCATGTTCACTAATTGCTGATAGGTTGCCCTTGCATTTTTAAGCCCGAAGGGCATCACTTTATAACAGTACAGCTTGTGATCAGTGATGAATGAGGTATGCTCTTCGTCTTGTGTGGCCATTGGAATCTGATTGTATCCTGAGTAGGCATCCATGAATCTAAGCAGTTCATGCCCTACTATTGCATCCACAAGTTGGTCTATTCTTGGCAAAAGGAAGCTGTCTTTAGGTCTCGCCTTATTGAGGCCTATGAAGTCAATACATGTTCTCCATTTTCCATTCTTCTTCTTAATAAGGACAGGATTGGCCACCCAAGTGGGGTACTATGCCTCTTGGATGAAGTCATTTGCTAAGAGCTTATCCACCTCTTCCTTGAGTGTCGCGTAGTGCTCAGTGGTCATTGGTCTTTTCTTCTGGTAAACTGACTTAGCTTGGGGGTCAATATTTAGTCTATGTCACATTATACTTAGATCAATACCCACCATATCCTCATGGTTCCAGGCAAAAATGTCCATATTTTCCTTAAGAAACTTCATCAATTATACTTTCATGTCGAGTGGTAGGCATTTCCCTAACTTGAGGCATCTCTCCTCATCTGCCTTGCTTACTCGGACATCATCCAATTCCTCAATTGGGCTAATGGCTCACCTAACGTCCACCTCTTAAGGGTTGAGGTCGTAGCTAAGCACTTTTTCACTTATTGATTGGGGCTTTCCCTTGGACACCACATTTACCTTCTTTCCTTGAACCTCAAGTTTCACTGTATCTTCAAAACAATGACGGTTCTACTTGCTACTCCCCCTGTATGCATCCAACTTTGCTTAAGGTCAGGAACTTGATGGTAAGCATCCTAGTTGACATTACCATGTCAAAGTCATTCATGGTAGGCTGTCCCAGCACCACATTGTAAGCTGTGGGACAGTCTATAATTAGAAAGTTTGCTATGATGGTTGCTTGTCTGTTATGGTCCCCTAAAGTAAGAGGGAGTTTGATTCATCCCATCGGGAGTATTCCATCTCCTGTAAAACCATAAAGGGGCTCGGGTGATGGGTCTAGTTGACTTATGCTCACACCTATCTAGTCAAAGCATCCCTTGTACATTATGTCTATGGAACTTCTAGTGTCTACCATTATCCTTCTGACCTCGGCATTGCCAATATTCACCTAGATGATGATCGCGTCATTATAAGGGTAGTGGACCCCTTATATGTCCTCTTTCGTGAAGGAAATGCTATCTGAAGCTATCCTGGCCTTCTTGGCAAGCCTTTCATGCTCCACATGACTCATCACAAGGACACATCCCCTCACTCACACATAGTGGTCGCATGATCAGTTTGAGGAGCCCGCAATATGAGGTCCACCATGTATGGTAAACATGATCCTCATGGAGGGCATTTTCTTGTACTCAGGAGTGTGGTGGTATTGTGACATAGGTTGTTGGGGACGTAGAGGTCATTGCCTTAGGGATCTCACAACATAATCTCTTAGGTGGCCTCTTTTGATAAGGTCATCAATGGCGTCTTTTAACGCCCAGCAATTTGATGTGTTGTGCTTGACCTCGTTATGGTAGGCAAAAAATTTATCATGATTCCTCTTTTCAATAGGGGTCTTCATTGGCCTCAGTCTACCAAAGTCTTCATTATCTCCCTCGGTTACATAGATCCTGTGTGGGGCATTTGACAAGATAGTGTAGGTATGGTAGCGATGCTGAGACTGGAATTGTTCACTTTGGGCCTTCTTTGCGATTTAACTTCCAGAGCCCCCTTTTTGGCTTTCTTTGTTGCTCCTACCCCCACTTCTTTTCTTGCCTCAATTGGAGGTGCTCGTTTCTTCTTTCTTGCTCGACTGCTTTGGGCTGAAGGTTTCCTCCCATCGGATCTCCTTGGTGGCTCCCCATAAAATTTTCCCAGGCTCTTAATAGGGGACTTGTATATGTCCTCGTATAATTTTCTGTCCTTTTGGAGTCCAGCTAAAATTGTTGTGTGGATACTCTTTTCAAACAAATTGTCCACATTACTAACTTCTTGCTGGAACCTAGCGATGTTGTCCTTAAGTGATTTGGCTTATCGTTGGAAGCCATGGCTAAGTGGCAAGAAGGGGCGTCTTGCCTCTTCGGTGCTCTATACTAATTGAGGAACTTGGTTTGGCATTCCTTCTAGCTCCTTATGTTGTGAGCTAGAAGACTTCTAAACCATGTTCGTGGTACTTCTCCGAGTGTGGCTAGAAAGACTCGGCACTTCATGAGCAGATTGGAGTTTTATAGGTCCATTTGGACATTAAAAGCATCCAAGTGATTATAAGGATCACTATCCCCATTGTAGAGAGGGATGTTCAGAACCTTAAATAGGGGTCTATCTCGATCTGGCAAGAGAATGGAGTTCTCTCCTCATAGGACTCTTAGTTCCCTTGGGACGTAGAGTTTTTCTCTAATTGTTCCATCCTCTAGAGCAATTCTTTGACCATTGGGTCTCAAGACTTAGACCAATGATTAGAGGTCTTTTAACTCCTTTCTTCTCACTTTCTATAAGAATGTCAATCAGAGGTCCTATGCTTCCTACTATGCTCACAGCTGGAGGAGTCGTGATTTGTCTCTCGCTCTTTGTCGAATGCGTGCAAGCTCTCACTTTGGTGCAAACTTTCACCTCGTTGATCATCTTCCTTGTCCTCAAGAACCTGGTTGACTTTAGACCATTGCTACGAATTGGATGAGTGAAGCAAGCTAGTTTGGTGGCACTTAACCGTGGCTGTGAATGCTGGGACTATATGGGTTAGGTGAAGTGTGTGGACTAAGTGGGCTGCATAGGCTGAGACTGAGTGGATCATCTAGAATGGTTGGACTATGTAAGCTGTGAATGCTGGGACTGTGTGGGCCGAGTGGGCTGAATAGGCTGAGACTGAGTGGGTCACGTGGAATGGGTGGGTTGTGGAAGAAGCGTGGCTACTGGATGCTCCCTGTGTGCTCCAAACTCTAGGTCGTCTTGACTTAGGCAATTCTGCAAAACAGATTATAAAACAATATATATTAGCACATTATACAAGGATCGTGACAATTTCATTCATATGAAGAGAAACTATAAATAATGCAAATATACTTTTAAATTCTCAAACCTCTATCGATGACAACTTACAAATTGTGAAAAATCGCACAAGGGAAAAAAAAAGGTATTTTGATGGAAGGTTACTCTGACATATCCTCATCTTCCTCAACATTAGGTACTAGATTAAGGCTTTTCATATGATCATCTTCCTCTTTTCTTGTGAATAGAATATTTTCATCATCATTTTCAAAAAAATTGCTTAACTCATGTTCAATAAAAGATTCATGCTCACATATATCATCATCATCATCATCATCATCACCCATGTCATATACATCTCTTGGCTTAAGATGAACAATAGCATTCCAGTCTGGAGAGGTCTGGTCATCTACAAAATAAACCATCTGAGCATGTGAAGCATATATGAAAGGCTCATGCTCTTCTTGTTCACCAGTGTGAATCAATCTATTGAAATTAACTATATGAAAGCCCTAAGCATCTTTTCTGAAACCTCTATTAGTAGTGGTGTCAGCCCACATACATTTAAAGAGGGTGACATATCTTCCATACTAATTAAGCTTAATAATATCTACCAACTTCCTATAATATGGAAGAACAGCATCCTGTCCATTGACATCTTGATGGCTAGACACACAACTAGTTGCAAAAGTCATGAAAACTTTAGAATTTTAGGTTCTTAATCCATTTTCTCAAGCCACTGTCCGAAACTTATATCCATTAACATTGAAGGTTGAGATCCTTTTAGCATTTGGTAGAGGTCCTTGGGCTAGTTGCTTCAAATCATTCAACACGATGCCAGCCACATCATCCATGAAAACCTATAAAAAGAAAATTAGCCTCCTAAGTTATAACTATAGAATTGAATACTAAATTAAA
>JANHAO010021688.1:0-12427 GCA_026873985.1 Saraca asoca
ATAGTACATTGTTTTTTAAATTAATTATTCATTTACAAAAAGAAAGAGTATTAATGCTTTTTTATATCACTTTAAGGTGATGTTTAATTCATGGAATCATATATTCCTAGGAGAATCTTAACATTTTTGGCAATGTAATTCCTAGGAATGTAATTCTCGAGAATGTCACATTACCATCTTTATTTCAATTAAAAAGATTCCTAGAATGTTACAATATTATTGTTATGGGCATTTTTTGGGGATCAAGTGAAATGGGTCAACAAAGGCTCAACAGATCGGATTAAGGCAGAAGGGCCAACCCATTTTGGAGCAAGGTCACAAAAGCTAGTCAACAAATCATCTAGTGTGAGCTCGAAGCCTCCAGCGGTCCAAGGTCTCAGTGACCTCCCCCCGGTGTAATTGAACACAGCTAATGTCTGATCAGTAGTATGAAGCACACTTCCAACTGGCGAATTAGCCTCCAAAGACTGACAATAATTTGTCCCGCATTTATTACCCAATGCTTAGCATTTATTGCCTGATGCGGCTATAATCATAATTTTACAATGTTAAATTATAAATTGTAACCTTCCTTACTTTTATAAATAGGAAACGAGATTATTGTAATAGATATAGTAGAAAATACATGCAGAAATCCTGTCAAAATACCGAGAGCTGTGAGTATTGTAACTCTGATAAATTGAATAATGAAACAACCGCAAATAGAAAATACAGCCACCGTGGAGGTAGGGATCATATTGACTTTAGCCGAACCACGTTAAAAACCCCGTGTGTTCACTCTATTCCTTTTCTTCTGGCTTTTATAGTTTCTTCATACTTTCACGGCTTTTACAGCAGTTTGGGTTCTAGAACCCTCGATTGAATGATTATCAAAATCGACTATTAACATTTTGGTACATCCAGTAGGACCAAACTGCTTTTTAGTTGATTCACCTACTAACTGTGATGGCAAGAGGAAGAACAACTAGGAGTTCTGACACAGCTGCTAACTAGCCAAGTGGCCGTGGAGAGCAACAGTGAAATGTGCCAGAGGACAGAAACTCATTCCTAGCAAGCACCTCTTCTGTTACCCCAAAAATCGATGGTGTACAAGCATTACACCGGCGCCAGGAGGCACTCGAGAGCACAGTCAAGAGACTTGTTGATGCAGTTGCTACATTAACCCAAGCACACACCCACGGAGTACAAAAACAGGCTAAAGTTACCGTAACCAGGAAAACTAACTGGGGGCCACAGAAAGAGGTTCCAGTTCAAGAAGGGAAGCCAGTTGGGGAAGGGCCTTAAGGAGCAGACTTGATTCATTCCACTAGCTTGCGATCTAAGTCACAAGATCGCCGTGATCACAAACATGATGGAAATTGATGGCTTGGGAGCTCATATTCACTGAGGGCTCAAATGCAGGTCACGACAGTACCAAGGGTCGACGGTCTAAAACGCAAGATACAATGTTGGAGGAATTATTACAAAAGGTACAGCAATTGGAAAAATGTCCCTTAGCTTAAGATCAGTCAGATTGCTATGAGGAGAGGACCTTATATCCAAAGAGATTAAGACAGAGCCCCTCCTTTACCGATTTAAAGTTCCTGCCATCCCTCCATTCGATGGGAAAAGCCATCCGTATGACTATTTACATGCTTTCAACATCTAGATGGACCTTCAAACTACCAATCCCTTGGTCAAATGCCGCATCTTCCCCGCCACTTGTGGTGATGTACCCCAAGCGTGGTTCAAGAATCTTCCAAATCGCAGCATCAGTAGCTGGGAAGAATGTCAAAATAAATTTATCGATCAATATAAGGCCCTTAGGAAGTAGCTTGCGTCATCTTGCCACTTGGCAACGATCATTTAGCGAAAGGACAAATCGTTGAAGGATTCCAATACAAGATTAACAATGTGGAAAGCCCCTCTGATGATAGCATTCTAACAACAACCTCAATCGGACTTTGTAAAGATGGGAAGCTATATGAAAACATATATAAATCCCTAGTGAAAAATCTGGGAGAATTCTATGAGCGAGCTGCTAAGGAGGTTAGATGGGAGGAAACCTTCGATCTAAAGAAGTTTGGATAGATGAATGAAACACACAGCTCGGCCTTCGCCCAGGACAAAAGAGGAAGTAGTCATGGGAAAGGCAAAATGAGCTAGAATGATGATGCAGGCATCTAACCTACTAAGAAAGCTAGGAGAGAGCGACCTGAACCTCAAGGTTGCTATGATAATTACAATATCCTATCTGACACCCCAAAGAAGATATATGCCACCAAGAAATACAAAGAGGATTTCGGGTGGCCTAGGCCCTTGAAAACTCCACATAAGTACAAGGATGCTGGCAGGTTTTGTGCATATCATAATGACATTGGGTATAACACCTCTAAATGCATATCACTTAAGGACATAATAGAAGATCTGATAAGAAGAGGCTACCTGAGAGACTACATAGTGTGACCTATAGGACATCAGCCTCAATGCTCCTAACAAACAGCATAGCCATCCTAGTAGGTTGAGTAGGAGTAGATAACTATGGTAAGGACCATCTTTACAATCCATGGTGGGCCACACATCATAGGCACTTCACGTGGGTCACACAAACGCTATGTAAGAAGTGTGAGTTATGTCTTGTCTATGGGTTGTGAGTCTGAAAGACCCACTAAGAGAGCCAGGACCACTTATAAATGCATCACCTTTGTGGATAATGATGCATTGGGGATCCAATCCCTGCACAATGATGCCTTTGTTATACGGGCTAAAATTGGCAATGTTGAAGTGAAAAGGATCATGTTGGACACTGGAAGCTCGGTAAATGTTATGTATAAAAAATGTTTTGAGCAAATGGGATTGAACAAAAGTGTTCTGAAGCTTTCACCTGAGACTCTTTTTGGCTTCACAGGAGATGCAATCTTTCCAGTGGGACAGGCCAAGCTCCTTATCACTTTGGGGGACAAAAATTACCAAGCCACCATCCTGGTTGATTTCCTGATCGTGGACTGCCCCTTGGCATAAATATAATGCTGGGGCAACCAACAATGAATAACCTAGACATGGTCATGTTGACCAGAACATTGATGGTGCATTTCCCTACCCCTAACGGAGTCAGATACATGTGAGATGAATAATACACAATCCAGCGATGTTACGAGGATGCTGTTAAGATTGGGGAAAGAGAGAAAAGAGTTGACATGGTGTCTAGCAGGGAACCCTAAGCTCCAAGCACAACGAGGGTCAGCCACGACCTTAATCCACATGACCTAGATGTGGACAGGGAAACTAGGCCCATAGAGGAGCCCAAGGAGGTACAAATCAGCAAGGCAGACAGTGAGAGATGCCTCAAGCTAGGGAAGAATTTGCCTCCTTACATGAAGGCCCAACTGGTTGATTTCCTCAAGGAAAATTTGGATGTTTTCATTTAGAACAAACTCAACACTGATCCTTACCACAAACCAGTTTGTCAAAAGAAAAGGTCATTGACTGCTAAGCATTCTAACGCTTTGAAGGAAGAAATGGATAGATTATTGGCCAATAAGTTTATTCGAGAGGCTCGCTACCCGACCTGGGTAGCTAATCCCAATTTTGGCAAAAAAGAAGAATAGAAAATGGAGAACATGCATTGACTCCACTGACCTCAACAAAGCCTGTTCGAAGGATAGCTTCCCTTTGCCTAGAATCGACTAACTTGTTGATGCAACAGTCAGGCACCAGCTCCTCAACTTCATGGACACTTACTCGGGGTACATCCAAATACCCATGGAGCACCAGGATGAGAAGCATACCTTGTTCATTACAGATTGTGGACTATATTGCTATAAGGTGATGCCCTTTGGGCTGAAGAATGTAGGAGTAACTCACTAGTGGCTGGTTAATATGATGTTCACAGAACAAATTGGGAAGATCATGGAGGTCTACATGGACGACATGATAGTAAAGTCCAAATAGGTTGTGGATCATGTGAGGAACCTGGATGAAATGTTTCAAATTTTGAAGAAATATCATATGAAACTAAATCCACTTAAGTGTGTGTTTGGAGTGGCCTCAAGAAAGTTTCTCAGGTTTATAGTTAATAGCAAGGGATTTAAGCAAACCCAGAGAAAATCAAAGCACTTATTGATATGAGGTCCCTAATCGGGATCAAGGATATACAAAGTTTAACTAGTCAGATCGTGACAGTTAGCAGATTTGTTTCCAAAGCAACAGACCAATGTGTGCTATTTTTCGATGTTCTTATGAAGGCCAAATGGTTTGAATAGACTGAAGAGTGTGAGACTACCTTCTAGCACTTGAAAGAATATATGGACCAAGCTCTGTTGCTATATAAGCCACAAGAAAATGAGAAGCTCATTCTCTACTTAGGTGTATCCCAGCACGCCATTAACGTAGCTCTTGTCTAAGACGAAAATGGAGCCTAACTCCCAATCTATTACTTAAGTAAAGACTGTTGAACGTGGAAGAAAAATTTACGCCTATGGAGAAGCTCGTTTATTGCCTCGTGATTGCTACTAGGAAACTGTGGCCTTATTTTCAAGTGCATACCATCGAGGTGCTCGCCTAGTACCTGTTAAGGCAAATCTTACAAAATCCAGACACCTCAATCACTTGCTTAAGTGGGCCATTGAGTTAGCCTAATTTGACATCTAGTATAAACCAAGGTCATCAATCAAGGGACAAGCTTTAGAGGATTTCATTGCCGAATTTACCAAATCAGTGGAAAAGGAAGTGGAGACTTCAGAAGGCCCATAGTGGGGGCTTTATGAAGATGGGTCCTCATGCGAGCCAAAAGTGGGAGCAGGAATACTATTAATCATCCCAAAGGGACATAAGATCCTCTGGGCACTGTGATTTGAATTCTGAGCTACTAACAATGAAGCAGAATATGAAGCACTATTTGCAGGACTTTGCTAAGCAAAGGAAGTATAGGCTGAAAGCTTAAGGATATTTAGCAACTCTTAACTTGTTGTTTGTCACATAAAGGGCGAGTATCAAGCAAAGGGGTCGAAGATGAAAATTTACCTCTAAAGGTTCAAGAATTACTCAACAATTTCTGGAGGTATGAGATTAATTAGGTCCCACAAGCTCATAATGCACATGCAGATGCGCTAGCTCACTTGGCCTCAACCAAAGATGTGGATTTCTGAGGTGCAATCCCGGTGGAAACTCTCCTATCACCGAGCATCAAACAAAAAAATGTTGTGATGACAATTGTTAAGGTTCAAAGCTTTTGGATGAATCCAATCTTAAAGAGGACAAGTTGGAAGCACACCATACATGAGCTTAAGCTACTAGATACTATATTATCAATGGCATACTTTATAGAAGGGGCTTTTTGGTTCCACTCCTCAGATACATTGATGGCCTTGATTGTGATTTCGTCTTAAGGGAAATTCATGCGGACACTGTGGAAACCATATTGAGGGGCTATTTCTAGCTCAAAAGCACCCCGGTAGGGTTTCTTCTGGCCAACTATAAAAAAAGACGCGATCCATCTTGTTAAATGATGTGACAAATGTCAAAGGTTTTCTAAAATTCTTCGAACTCCTCCAGCCTGCCTTCAGTAGATGGTCAGTCCTTGGCCCTTTATAATATGGGGCATTGACTTGATCAAGCCTCTCCTTTCAAGTCGTGGAACTACAAGCACACAGTGATAGCCATTGACTACTTCACCAAGTAGGCAGAAGAAAAAGAATAAACTGAAATCTCTTCCTCTAAGATTGAAAAATTTATTTGAAACAATATCATCTATCGGTTCGAAGTCCCCCAGCAAATTGTAATTAATAACAGGACCCAATTTACCAGCAAGCAGTTCGTCGGGTTTTGTAACAACCTTAAAATTGTAAAGAGTTTCTTGACAGTAGACCATCCTCAAGCTAACGGACAAGTTGAAGTAGTAAACAAGATCATCAAATAAATCTTGAAGATGAAACTAAAGGCCAGAAAGGGAGCATAGGTAGATGAGCTGTCAAAAGTACTATGGGCCTATAAAACTACAGCTCGCAGCACTACTGGAAAGACTCCTTTCTTGATAGTCTATGGGTCCGAAACTATGATACTAGCAAAGTTCAAAGTAACTTCACACCAAAGGGCAACTTTCAATCTAGAGGATAATAACCAGCTGCCCGCTACAAATCTTAACCTCATCGAAGAAGCAAGAGATATGGCCTGTCTTAAGATTGTAGCTTATCAATAGTGGGTTGCGAGGCATTATAGTAGAAAGGTCCAAGCTCAGAGTTACAAAGCGGGTGACCTCGTGCTGCACCTTATCTTACCAGGAGCTCACAAACCTAGCGAAGGAACACTGGGTCCAAATTGGGAAGGCCCGTACATAATAAAGGAGAGTTTAGGTAATGGATCGTACTACCTGATAAGTGTAGATGGGGCTAAATTCCTTCAAGCATGGAATGCCATGCATCTCTGACCATACTATCAATAAGGGTGAGCTTGGCTTTATAATTCTATACCATTATTTAAACTTCAAATAAAGAGGTCCAAAAATTCTCTTTTGATTCTATGTTTAAGAGTTCTCCAATGTATTCCCTGTTTGACGCAAACTGGTCTCAGAGTTAACCCTACTTATGCTCAATGAAAAACTATAGTCTAAGATGATAGCCTAACTAGCTATCCCGAGAAGCTAAAAAGCTCATATATTATCTACTACAATCCACATTGGTGATGTGATCTACTTAGAACTATTCAACTTGTAAATTGAGCATTCAGATCGATAGCTAGGTTCATCATCTTAAAAAGTTAAAAAGACCTCCAATTGATTTAACATCTTGGCACGAAGTCACAATTTACTAGCAAATATTTGATTTAACAAAGAATCCGAAAGGAGAATCAGAGCAAACAACAGAATTAAAGAAATTTACCTTAGAGTAAATAGTTCACATAAAGATCAATAGAAATATTTCAATTACATATGATTGACAAATAAAAATATGTCTAAAATGTTCAAAAATACAAGGTATGAGGCAGAAACACTAACACACAATCTATGAAGAGGCTGGAGGCCCAGTTAGGTCCTGACGAGCTAAGGAATCAACAATGAGTGTAGGCGAATTCTCTGCCATCTATTCCTTAAGCCCAACTGTGGCTCTTTCCTGTACCAACAGGCTATTCTCGACCTGGTCGTTGTCTTGAGTAGGAAGATCTTCACCAATGGTTTCTGTGCTTAAGGCTGAAGTTACCTTCGCGTCCTTTATAAAGCCTTGAATAATTGCCTTAATCTCTCCATTGAAGAATGTGAAGTCCATATCTGGATGTTTTTGCCACAAAGTATACAGGAAGCTATCGATAGTGTCAGAAATCACAACCTCTTTGGCCTACGCAATCATGGTGGAAGTCTCCCCTTTGACTCAAGTAATCTCCTCCATAACCCGGGTGATCCTCTCTTTAGCTTGCTTGACCTCCTCCTTAACTCATGCTGCCCTCTCCCTAGCAGCCTATGCCCTCTTCTCAAGGGCCTCAGCTCCCCTTGCCAGCACTACTAGCTCGTTTTTCCTCTACCTCAGCTTGTCATTTGCCTCACGAAGTCCCGAGATTAAGCTGGTTGTCTCACGAGCCAAGGCTTCCTTGGCCCTTCTCCTTGCAACGTCAATAATCTATAACTGGTTCTCAGTGTGCTCCAGTTTCTTTCTTAGCTCTGTTGCCTTGTTAGTCATAGTAGCCAGGTCATTCTATAGCTTGCCTCACTCTTCTTCCTAGATTATGACCTCGTCCCTTGATTTTATTATTTTCGATGCACCTTGTAAAGATCAAAAGGGATTAGATCACCTGTTAAAGAATGGAAAAATCATGGAAGAATGATACTAACTAGTAGACAGTGGCAAGCTAGTATGCTCATCAAGGCACTACCATATATCTCCTCATACTCCAATGACCTCGTGTGAGTCCCCAAAATCTGATCTATATTCCTGTGAAGAACATCATAGAATGCCAGCATCTTTGGACCTAGTCCTTCACATATGTCTCCCAGTGTGTCCTCGGACTCCTCTTCTACGCTAACAGTGATCACCTTCCCCTTGTCGACCCTCTATTTTTTGGGAGAGGGCTCATCTAACCTTCTCCATGATCAAGAGACCTTAATGGCACTCTCTTGACCTCAGTTAACCCTAGCTGTGAAATGGGAATCGATACTAGTAAAGTTCCCTCCACAACCATTGAGGAAGAAGGATGGCCAACTTGAGCAGACATTGGAGTGGCAGCATACCTTGACCTAGCTGAGGGAGGAAGTCTGGTAAGATTAACTCTCTCCATGTCACTTTGCTCCCTGAAATTGACTGGAGCAACCTCCTTTACTCCACGATCTTTGATATCTCGCGAACTGTCAAGAAGCTCATTTCCAAAGGCAAGAAAGAGCCCTTGTGCCCGTAAAAGCTCTTTATCAAATTTTAGGTCATTCTAAAAATCTTTAGAGATAGCAAATTGGTCGAGCACTTCGATCTCCTCCACACTTAGCTTTAGTCTCTCTTTCCTAGCTCTATTTGCAAAGAACACAACAGAAGTTTAGACTTAAAACAAAGTAAATGACAAAGTTAGCCTGTGTCCTTCTAGCTCGCTTACCTAAATTCAGAACAAATGCAAAATTTTGAAGATGACACAAGGATGGGCAATAAACATAAAACCAACGGGTCTTATGATGACCTATGTTGGACTTCCTCTTAGCGTCCCCTTGAGATAAAATCTTCTTGTATTTGAAAGGATGGGCCAAGAGGTAGTAAATCCCTTCTCATTGTCTGATGCTCTTAATACTATAAAGGTGGCAAGGGACTTTGGCTAGAGGGGGTGGAAGGCCATTTTCCAAACAGACAAGCACTAGGGAAGTTAGGTTGGAATATGCATTGGGAGTCAACTGGAAAGGGGAGAGTTTTAACTCATTCAAAAAAATTGATTATGTAAGGGGGAACTGGGATCCTAAATCCAGCACTGAGCTGTTGGATACTGATTGCTATGAACTTTTAAGGAAGGTGAGCAGCATGATCATTATGAGATGGTGCTAAAATATGTCAACCCTTGGGAAAAAAGTATATCTCATCTATCTCTTTAAGCTCTATGAGTTTGACACTCAAAGGATGATGTGTGAAAGAAGAGCGAGCTGCAAACCCCTCTGGTCCAAACCAAGCACAAATCCACCTGTAACCTCGCCACTCTAAGAGGTCGTGCCCCTATAACACGAAGCAACTCCCCACTCTTTTCAGAAAACTCAGTATCTTCATTGACTATTCGGTGATTGCAACATCTATGAGGCGGAGACATCTACATAAAAAGAAAAAGAAATGATCAGGTCACCAGAGACAGATCGATCCTTAACTCTAAAAAGTTTGTCCTAAACAGAAGGTCACATATGCCTCAAGTCATCGAGACCCAAACTCAAAATATAATGAGGGTTTCGGCTATTAGGTCACTAAAGCCCAGAAAGCTAATTGGAGACTCAACCACCATCAGAAACCCTAGCATTTACCGACAAATACACTAAACACAACTAAAAGAAAAATACACAGAAATTCAATCAGCATTCTAGCTTTTGTTAGTAGCAAACAAGCAAGCTCATAAGGACCTCAAAATAGAAACCCAAAAATAATGAGCCAAGGAAAGAAACTTACCGTGCTAAATAGAGAAAGAGGTCCAAAACGTAAGCAAAGTCAGTTCCCGATGATCAAAACTTGACCTAACGGGCTTGGAAAAGCTAGAACAGGGCTAAAGACAGTGGATGACAATGAATAGTCATAGAACCAATAGAGAAGACAGAGAGGAAGAGTTTGTAGACACCAGATTTCAAATGACTAATGGAAGGGGAAAAGAGTTTTTCCAAACTTTAATCGTGCATGGTCTGATCATTAGATCTAGGAACTCTTCGAATATCCACAATCCAATAGCTCAGCACATGCCAATATTTAAGTCCTCACTAGGCCTGGCAGAAACACTCATTGAAGATGGTAATCGTTATGCTGCTCATGAAAATCAAAGAGTCATAGATAAAATAAGGAATGTGTTAAACGACTTGCCAGATCGAAGATACAACCTACAAGTTACAGCTCTCTGGCTATTCTGTGATTGGCTTATTTAAAGGCATGGCTTTCATGTAACCTCACATCAGCTCGAGTGCACCTAATCTCCCATTGCGTGCAAAGAGCAAGTCTGGGTGCACCTATTCGCTCGCTAAGCATTCGAACTAACGTTAACCAAACACTATCTAAGCACTCAAAAGCACAACTCGTATGTGACTAATAACTCACGACTCCCACATCACTCGATGGTTGCAACTTTCATGCGACCAGAAGGTGGATACCAGCTGAGGCATTTGTGATGCTCAAATTCGTTCGGTAAAGATGAATTAATGCAACCGATTAGTTACTTAACAGTTATTTAGCTGTAATAATTCACTCATAGAGAGCTTGCATGTTATCTTTTCAATGTAAATGAAGCATTCAACATGACACACTCAGAAAAATAAAGAATAGACTTTTCATTAAAAACTTTATTCAACGATGTGAGTTTACACAAGAAGATTCAAAGTACAAAAGCAAAGTAAGCCTACAGTTGTAATAAGCAGGAGGAACTGGCCTCTTAAAGCCAGATCCCACAAGTAGGCCAAATAGTTCTAGCCCTTCTTTCCTGTCCTCATCCCAAGCTAGGAGTCCCCCTTCAGCCTTGCAACTCTTGGGTGCTTAGAGGAACCAAACAATTAACTCATCACATAAGGAAACCAGGGGATAAAGGTGAAATAGTTGCATTATTCAATGTAGCCTGAAGGGAGCTATAAGGGCACATAACAAAATTTTGCAAAATCCTCTAATAGGAATTGTCCATGAGGTCCCCTTGTAACAAAATTTCCTAGAATCCTTAGAAAGGGATCATTGCAGAAGGCCAAACACACCTCGCAGAACTCTAGCAAAGATCCAGGTCATCAGAAACATAGGGAGCTTAACTAAAGCACCCATCAGATCATTTTGAGAGAAAAGAAAAAGGGCTTATCACCCCTTATATAGACTAGCCTAATTTCACCAAAGAATCCAAAGAACATCCAGTTGTTCTTGATCAAACAACCTAAAAGAAAATAGGACTGCCACACCAATAGCTGTAAAACATACACAATAGAAGGTATGGCCTGGTGTAGATGAAATGAAAGACTGGAGCTTGAAATGACAAAACTCTTCAAACTATTAGCAAAGCCTAGTGACACGACATACTATAGAAGAAAAACTCTGACTATTCTGCAGACCACAAATAAAGACTTCATCGGTAAGAAATAACTCCCAGCTGGCATAGTAAACTAAGAGTTGGGGGGCTAGTGTTGTGGGCATTTTTTGGGACTAAGTGAAATAGGCTAGCAAAGGCCCAATGGACCAGATTAAGGCAGAAGGCCCAACACATTCTGGAGCAAGATCACAGAAGCCAATCGACAGACCATCTGGTGTGAGCTCGAAGCCTCCAGCAGTCCAAGGTCTCAACGACCTTTCCCCGGCATAATTGAACACAGCTAATATCTGGTCAGCAGTATGAAACACACTTCCAATTGACAAATCAACCTCCAAAGATTGATAATGATTTGTCTCGCATTTATTACCTAATGCCTAGCATTTATTGTATGATGCAGCTATAATCATAGTTTTATAATGTTAAACTATAACTTATAACCTTCCCTACTTCTATAAATAGGAGGGGAGATCATTGTAACAAATATAGCAAAAAATACATGCAAAAACTTTGCAAAAATATGGAGAGAGCTGTGAGTATTGTAACTCTGATAAACTAAATAGTGAAACAATCGCAAATAGCAAATATAGCCACCGTGGACGTAGGGGTCATACTGACTTTAGCTGAACCATGTCAAAAACCTTGTGTGTTCACTCTATTCCTCTTCTTCTTGCTCTTACAGTTTCTTCATATTTTCACAGCTTTTACAGCAGTTTAGGTTCCAGAACCCTCAGTTGACCAATTATCAAAATCAACCATTAACAATTATGTTTTAATCGATTTGTATATTTTTAAAAATATTGTTAAATTACTAAAGTGTCATCATTGAAGATTGAATGATCAATACTAGAAAGTTGACTAGTCAAGAGTGGTATGCAAGGTTAATGGTGAAAGGCGATGATAAACGGTGGTCAATGACAATAGGTAATGATTAACGGGGATGGGTGGTGATCAATGGTAATGAGTAGTGGTGGTGGTTGATGATAAACAGAGGTGGGTAGTGGTCAATGACAATGGATAGTGGTGGATTGAGATAATAAGACATTAATGAAAAAGTGGACAAAATAATCTTTTTATATGACTATAACATTTCTATGTCATAGGAATGTAAGATACCCACCTCCCTCCATAGGAATTTTTTATGAGAATATTGGGATAAAGACATTCCTAGGAATTTGAACATTCCCAGAAAAATCTTTTTAAATTTTGAATTAAATATGGGAATATAACATTCCCTTAAAATATT
>JANHAO010021689.1:0-12429 GCA_026873985.1 Saraca asoca
ACAATGAGAAAGTTCACTTGCAATTTCCATCACTTTAGAGAAAGTGCGAGAAGAAAAAGCAAAGCAATGGGCCAATGAAACCTGAAAACATTGAAAGATGAAAACTTGGTGTTGAGAATAGAAACAGCTGAGCTGGCTGATCAACCAAATCATTGCCATTTCCACTGCCACAATAGAATCACATTCTTACATTTAACTAGAAGCAGGAATGATAAATATGGATCATCTTTTATGACATTGTTTGCTTTCTTCTCCCTCTTTCTTTTTTTAATAAATTTACATAGACATACAGCAACAACTAATGTGAATACCTCAAGAATTTATGGCCTGTTTTTTCACTAATTAGAGATACGCACAAGCTGACCTGCAAAATAAAACTTCAATGAAGACTTTATGGTATGCTGAAGCTAACAATTACACAAATATAAGAGTGTAAACGTACGTTGAGATATCTCATTTTCATTGTCAGATTCAGATATACTAAGTTACTGAAGGTAAACAAAGACATCATTCATAGATTAGCAAGAATTTTGATAATGCAGCAACTCACAAATTCTTGTGTCCCTGGGAGCACAACCAAACCCAGAAGTCAATGGGCTGTGAAAACGATTTAAAAGAAAAGCCGACAAAATTTTTATCCTTTCTGTTTTCGGGCCATTTAAAGAAGTCTTTGCTGAAACGGCCCATAATCTTCCATCATATCCGGTGGCCCTTGAATTAGAAGGCCTTCGTCCTTTTAAGAATCGGCCCAAACATTTGGTAGAGAAATGATACCAATTTTTTAAAAATGAAGAGTTGGTGTTCGAAACTCAGCCAAAATGAAGTTTAACGCCCACCGTGGGGCTCGAACCCACGACCACAAGGTTAAGAGCCTTGCGCTCTACCGACTGAGCTAGACGGGCACTCACCAGCGTAAGCGATTATTTTTTAATTTGAAGAAGACCACCCTATCTAACTAATCTGAAGGGCAGAACGAGAGGGGAGAAAACTTGTTACGAATATTGCTAAAATTATGGAAGCAAAACATGTTTCTTTGTACAGCCTATTTTAGAACAAAGAGTTAGTAGCAGTGCTACATGAATAATATGTTTAGTCTTCATGAAAACATTCTTTCGAACATCTAGAAAAAGTCGTTTTTTCCCTTTCAAGTTGAAGGGAATGATAGATATCGTCAACCACTTCAATGCAGGCATTAGCATGATCAAATCCATTTCAGTCTGTCATCCAGCTTTCTAAACTAAAAGCTTGTTTGAGATTGCGGTAAAGACCCAATTATGCACATCTCAAATGAGCATTCACACTCATATTTTTAGACGTCCACTTGTGCATAATTTTCCAATGTTAAAATCCACTCGCCAAACGCTTTTTACATTAATATTGTGATTTTAAAAGCAAAATCATAGAGGAGGAACCAATTTTTCATATTCAACAATTATCAAGCCACAAGTGAACATGAGGCGTAAAAACACAAGTGATTATTTTAAAACATGACAACAAAAAGAAATACCACCCTCATGCTACACGAAACCACAGCTTTGGAGCTCCAAGCTAAATCTATGTCCACCCTCAAGCTACTAAAGACATGTCTTTCATCAACAGCAGAAATGATCTACATGAAATCTGAGTCCTAGAGAGTCATCACTGGAGTGATGCGTTCAGAAACCAGCAAGCTTGTTGCTTTCTCACAGTTAGTCCGATTTATAAGCTTGGTTAGCATTGTAGGACCCTCCATTCTGCCCATTGCCATTTGTCAAATCCTCCTTTAGCTGAATCAAGTTGCCAATCAGCAATTATAAAAAGAAAATAAGTTAATAATTTCAGAATAATATCACGTGTAAATAATAAATGTAGTGTTAAATAGAGAGAAAATTGTCCATTTGGGTTAGCAAAAAATTGACAAAGCTTCAAGAATTTACCTTCCGAAGGATTTTCTTCTGATACCTGTAACCCTGAGAAATAAGGAGGAGAATTATTGCAAAGCCATTTTACATGTGTAAACAAGTCATTTATTTATTTACTTATTTTATAGAAAAACTAGTCATTTATATAGCAAAAGAATTCCAGATTGGCAATAAAACCTTGTCAGTTCCATAGATGTAATCACAGTAAGTGAAAACTGATGCGAAATTGCTGTGGCTTTGCCCCCCAACATAATGATGATAATCATGATACTCTGCACCGCCATAAAATGGAATATATTTCGTTGGAGACCAGGGCAAGTCATACCTGATAAGAAGGTAAGTGAACACGAAGAATGGTCAGAAGAGAAAGTCATTACAGGTAAATTCATACTAGCAAAAATTTTCCTGTCAGCCAAACTAATTTGTGCGCTGATATATACAGTCACATGTTCGGCTAATAATTTTCTTTTCTTTGAAACAGCAAAATCTGTCATTGATAGCATCAATATTAGTCCTACACCAAATAAATGCTGAAACTCAGACCACAGTTGTTTGGAGAAAACGGTTTGTCTTGCAGCTTCGCATTCACCTATCACTTTCAAACAATCATCGCAAGCCTTGCTTATGGGGAGCAAAGAACATTGTCCATCATGAACCAAAATGTCCAAGAAAAAATATGATATGGCATATACGCCATTCATCCAATTAAAAACCCTTGGATTGGCTCAATTGATAAAGTTTGTTGTCTTTGATCATCTATGTCTTAGATTCAAATCATATTGCTAGCGACCTCAAAGGGTTAGGTGATACTTAAGTATCACCACAAGTCCTCAGAAAAGCCAGTGGCATGCCTTGACTTCAGAATAGAACAACCTATCTTATTTCTAAACCCTTTTGTGAAAAAAAAAAAAAAATTGAAGAAAAAAATCATCCAATTAAAACAATTTGACTTCTGCTTATCCGCATTGCTTCATTTAATAGGCTCCTTTAGAGTGCATTAGTATTCTAAGACAGCAGAGGTTTCACAAGTTCTTCAGTGCAAGACTTCTGACCTACTCTAACTATTTTCCATTGTTCATATTTACATGCAGAAAATGATATGATGCTATAGGACAAAGTTCCTCCTCAATAATCTCACTGGATTTTTAATGATGCACGAGCAAACTCTTTGATCTTTCTACATCATGGATCTTCATGTGATCAAATCCACCCCCCCTTCCACTATGAGTTCCAAAGTCACATTGAAAGAGGAACTTTTTTATTTAAAATGATGGGAACTAAACGGAAGAAAGCACTAGGCATTCCTTGATCTGTCTGCATCATCATTAACTAAAAGCATTCCAATATTTTTGAGCCAGCAATATAATTGCTAATAACCATTTTATAAGAATTCTACAGACTACTGAAAAATTGTGAACAATTTACAGCATTTTGCAAGTAAAGCAAAAACACAACAATGTAATAAAGAAATCAAATGTTAGTAAAAAGGTAAAACGTTGTCAAAATCATCCCTGGCCCCATCAGCTCCCCATCCGAAAAAGTAAGCCACTTTAAGAGATCCTTCAAATCCAAAATACTTTACATACAATTTTATGAGGAAAAAGAAGACACAGAAGGAACTCTTTAGTCAGCATCATTTGAAGAAAATCAACTAAAGCAGAAAAGGACCGTGAAGTGAGAGAGAATGAGAGGAAAAGGGGAAGAATTGGCATGTTACCCGCTATGCGTGTCAATCGCCTCAATCTGCCGTGTTGCTATCCATAACCAAAATGTAATCATGTGCCCAGGAACTATAGCCGGCCCAAGAAAAGACGGAATTCCAAGGATTAATATCTCCGCCCAATGCGCGTATGGTGCTGCAAATCCAATTGGAGCTGTGTATTCATGGTGAACTCGATGGATGTTTTCATACCCCCACTTGTTATGCAGAATCCTATGGATCCAGTAATTGGTATAATCCTCTATCAGAAAATACACAGCCAATTGGGAAAGAATCTCCCACCCTGACGGCAATGCCAATGACGTTCGGATTCCAATCATCTGATGATAAATAGCAGAAAGCAATCAATTAAAAAAACTCAATGAATCCATAATGCCACAACTGAAAGGAACAATATAACATCCCAGCATCAGAACTTGATAAGAAATATAGATAAACAATCAACTGAGATTACTCACTGCATAAAAAAATAATAATAATAAAAAGGAGGAATAGATGCCCAACGGATGTAATGGATCTCGTATACATTTGATATGCCAAGTAAATCACAACATTGACGAAGAAATGTGAAAGGAAATCATCCCATGACACAATAATTCCCAAAGCATACATGCAAAACTAAATCAGAGTACAAAGGATTCAAACTAAATCGAGTCTCGTTACAAAATTCAGCGAATGTCCAGGAACTTACCTTGATAGAAGGATAAGAAACGAGTTGAAGTGGTCCAACGACGAGAAAGAACATGCGCATGACATCTTTGTAGCACCTAAACATTTCTTCGAATGACAAGCGAACTTTAGGTTGAATCTTGTACTTGTCGAAAACAGCCAAGCGTTTAATCTCCGCGAAAACGAAAGGGAGAGGGACGACGGAGAATATGAGGAAGAGGAATAGAATGTTGTGGCAATAGAGGAAGTAATCGGACTTTTTAGCGGAGTAATTGAACCAGAGGGTCTCGGCGAAGGTGAGGTTCCGGCCGAGAGCGGCCTCGGCATCGTGCAGAGAATGATAAGGAAGCATTGAGGTTGAGAATTGATGCCGGAACCGTAGTGGTGCCGGCGACGATCAGCGGAGGAAGGCGGCGAAGAAAATGGGATGGATGGAGGAGAGGGACAGAGCACGAAGACAACAAAAACTGAGGATGAGGGAGTGTGGGGCAAAGACGATGAGGGTGGCTATCGGTGATGATTAGCTGTAGTTTCTTTGCGGGAGTTTTCAAATGCCCTTTTCTTGTCCTCCTCTTATTTATAACTTCATTGTTAGAGGCTCGTGATATCACTCGACATTCTTACACACCCACAGTTTTGCTGGCATATACTATTTATTTAATTTTAATTTTGTAATGTCATGTAAAAATCTTTCACAAATTCATTTTAAACAAAATAGATTGGCTTTTATTTTTAGAAAAAACTTCAGTTGAAGTCTTTTTCTTTTTTTAAAAAAATTGAAAAAGACAAAATCATCCATTTGGAGCTTCAATTTGTCATTCACTTATAATATCATCCTTAATTTTATTAATTTTTCATTATTAATCCTTTAATTTCATACTAATCAAATAAAATATTCCCTTTAGTTGTTTAATTTTATTATAGTTCAAACAGAAAACGTTTGGATCCGAGTAACCAATAAAATCATAAGTCAGAAAAAGGTTGCAATCAAGGGAAAAAAATAACGGCCCTGTTTTTTTGTTTTGAAAAATAACTTTTTTTGTTTTTTTTTATAAAAATAAAAAAAATTGTTTGATAAACTGTTTTTAGAAGTTGTTTTTAAAAAATTATTTTGTAAAAATGTAACTAAAAAATAATTTTTAAAAAATATCATTTACATGTTTTCCTTATTTTTGTACAAAACTGTTTTCAAATTTTTTTAAAAATAAGAAAAACACTTGTTTTCATTAATGATAAAATTATAAATAATATTAAATATATATCAATTTTCTTAAAAAATAAAGAAAATTCCTATTCCCAAAACTTACATCCAAATAAGTTTTTGATTCTTTTGTTCTAAAAAAATAATTTTTAGAATTATTTTTAAAAAATAATAAAATAAAAACACTTAAAAATACTTTCAAACAGTTCAGTATTTTCTTCTAATTTTTTTAGATAAAATAGTAATTCTTAATTTTTAAACCTTCAATCTTGTTAAAAAAATCAGGGAATAATGTTATTCTCTTCCTTGATTGTACTATTATTTATAATCTATAATTTAATAATTCAGTTGAATGTTTAATGTGACATGTAAGCATCTAGAATCAAAATATCATATGGATGAAGTGATTATTTTGTCAAAATAAAAAAGTTAAAAAAATTCTATTTAAATAATAGAAAATTAAAAGATTATTAATAATACATCCATGAAATGAGGAATAAAATTGTAAAAGAAAGACAATTATGAAGGCTAAATTGTTGATTTAATCATTAAAAAATAATCTTATTAATCGCTTTGTGGAACAAATCATTTTGAAGATTACAGTGGCTGTAAATTTCTTGGTGGTAATGTGTTAATCTCAAAATTATGATTAATCAATTTCAGTGGGTTCTTGAAGCTTGTGCCATAATTTCACGAAATTATTGTCTAACAAAAAAAATAAAGGGCAATAAAAATATGACGTTACCCAACTCTTGTATGACGGCTTTCATTACGAGTTAATTAATGTAGTAATAATATCTCTGCCAAGATTATTAGGCCACCCTTTACGTCTTATCTGTTAACGGAAATATATATATATATATATATGTGAAAATATTTATTATGCATTATTTTTTTATTGATGTAAAATTATAATATTAAATGAATGGTTTAAATTTTTTATAAAAATTTGATAGAATAATTACATTTATTTATAATCTTTCAACATAAAATTTTTTGCATTAGTAAAAAAAAAGTGATATATAATAATCTATTTTAATATATATTATTTATATTTTTCTCCTTTAAAGTTTTAAAATATATTTTAACATATAAAATGAATTGTTATAATTATTATTAAAAACATTAAAAATAAATAATTATAAATAAAAAATTTTATAAAATTTTCAATTATTTATTATGTACTAATTTTCTCATTGATAATTATAATAATACATTTAATTTTCTAAAATGCTTCCTATGATTTAAAAGAATTAAATTCATATTTCTAACTCTCGGATTTGGGACAATCCTCTAATGCTACGTTACTAAAATATTCCATTAGGCACGTATAGGATGGTATCAACTAAATCCACTTGACTTATGGAGTAATTTAATGTTTTTATTTTTGAAAGATATCAATTTTTTTAATTTTATTTTTAAAGATAAATTTTTAATTTTATTATTCAATATTTTAATTTGAATTAATTGAATTATATTAATAATTATTCATTAATTTAGTAATATAAAAAGTTGACATGATTTAATGAAGTTATCATATGTATGTTAAAATATAACATAAAAATTAGATGAATTAAAAATTCATCAATTTAAATAAACAAACTTTAGATCTATAAAAAATAAAACTTAGAAAACTCTCATCTCATGAAATCTTTTTTCTCAACTAACAAAATAAAGTGCATGAATAAAACATCTTTTTTTTCTTTTTTAGTATTTTGTTTCTTCAAAAGAATTAAGTCATTAAAAACTTGAAAAAAAAAGCATAAAAAAACATATACAATTACTAATTTTTATATTGTTAAAAAATTTAAAACATAAAAATAACATTAACTTTTAGGGTATTGTTAATCCGTCAAGCACACTAATTAAAAATTGAAGTATTTAAGCAAGTTAAAGAAAATAAATATTTAAAAATTTATGTATATTTATTTAGTTCATTTTTAATTTATTGTAAAGTTTCAAAAATAAATTAAATAAAAACACATAACATTTTAAAAATTTTATATTTTTAACATCATTAAATATTTCATAATCAGTGCCCTTTTAACAAATGTCCAAATTTTAACCCAAGTTGAAAATAATATAAAAGAGTACAATAATGTTAATAAAGTGTGTGAGATTAATAAAGAAAAATTTTATTTATGGAAAAAATGTGAAAATAAGAATAAAAGATAAGATGCAAGAATGACAAGGCTAAAAAAATTACTAGGTGTTGAAGGCTATATGTATTTTTTTCTTTCGCATATTCATACGAGTTGAAGTCACTGACAATTTCATTTGTCTATACACACTCTTTCTTATTAGCAACTCCTTAAGTTATCATTATCTATATCATTTTTAAGTTTAATTTATCACAATTTAATTATTTATTTACTTTTTAAATTATAAGAACACAAGGTTTTAGATTTTTTTTTGTAATTCTATATATTTTCATAGTTTTTTTTTTTCAAGTTTTCAATTAACTAATTCTTTTGAAAAAGACAAAGCTCCTCAAAAAGAAAGAAAAAAAGATATTTTTTAGGCGCCTTTTTTTGCTAATTGAAAAAGAAAAAAAAAAGTCTGTATGATGGGAGCTTTTTTTGTCTAACTTATATATATATATATATATAAGGATTAATTTATTTAAATTAATTTTTTTTTAATTCATATAATTTTTCATGTCATATTTTAACCTATAAATGACAACTTTAATAAATTATATCAACTTTTTTTGTAACTAATATAACAAATAATTAACAGTATAATTTCATTAATTCAAATTATAATATTAAAGAATAAAATTAAGAAAATTAATATATCTTTTAAAGATGAAATTGTTAAATTACTCTTATTTATATTAACACTTACACTACTACACTGTTGCATAATTATTTTTAAATTTGATTTTTATCAATCTTGAATTACAAATAATTATAATATTAATTTTGCACATCAAAATTTTAAAATCTAACAATAATAAATATATAATCAAATATCTAACTTTTTTTCATATTTAAAAAATATAATTTCCGTTAATTTTAGAGCACATCAATAAAGTATTAAATTATATAAGATTATATATATATATATATATATATGAAAAAGGAAAAAGTCCATATTCATAGAATTGAAGTCTATGGATGAAAGTAGTGGCACGTGATGTACTAACTTTGTTGTGAGATATCATCCAAAAATTGCATCAATTCGTACGCGAAACATGGCAGAGCATCTTAATTGGAACCCCACCCTAAATAATTGCTTGTCCCATTATCAGCTTCAGCACGTGACCATCCATCAAGGTTCTTATCTTTGTGAAGACGACATGTTTGATGGTATTATATATCCGCAACTTCAAAACTTGTGGGATTGGTTTTCTTTATCAAATAAGAAATCCCAGCAAGTCACAGTAAAGTGCAGCAGTTGAGCAAAGCGTATAAAGAAATAGGTTTCAACATCCGGAATATCATCCATATTTGGATGCTTCTTGTCCCAAATTAATGATTAAAGTTGATATTTGAAAACTAATGGCAGTGATGGTCACTGTCATGGAATACTACTACAGGCAACTCCAATTATCCAGCATGCAACAAATAGGAAGCATGACTTAGTCACCATGATTAGTTTGGCATCTTAGCTATGCATCTCTCTCTCTCTCTCTCTCTCTCATTTGCTTACCTTCACGCTATTACTTCTGATCTTTTGGAGTCAATTATTTATCTTTTTACTAATGGAATAAAATTTATTTTAAAAAAAATATAAAATATTAAAAATGACTCGAAAAGGAAATATCCATATCTTTATATACTTGTAAAATTAAAAAAAAAAATGGTCAAATCGAGTTTGGAAAAATTCTCCAATAATCAAGTTCGAGAATAGGAAGTAAACTATAGAATGAAAACAAGAATGAAGACTTATGCTTATGATATATACCATTACTTATATAGCTAGAAAGATGATAATTATATTAATGAGGTAATAAATAATTAGACAATTATGTGATATTATCGATTATGATGGACATCATTTTATATCATTAAATAATTACATATTTAAATTATATAATATTTGAAAATCTTTTAAGAGAGATTAAAATCAATCTCAATTGTAACCGTTCAGACTTGTATAAAGTGAATACATGACAAAATACTTTGAATAATATCATAACTATTCTAAAAATTTAGAATTAGTAGTTTAAAATCATAATAATTCCTTTGCAGAGTTGTAATTAAAATTGATTATTAACAATTGAAGCTTGAAAATATTTTCCCGACCTTTTGTGAGCCATAGCATGATTGTCTATCTGCTTTGTGTTTTTTTTCTGGTTCATCATTATCAGCTCGTTGGTAGCAGCACACTCCACGCCACCCCCACAAGTGAGTGAAATAACGTCATCTTCCTCATTTCAGTCATAACTGAACATCAGTACAAGAACGGTCATGATTGCACTTGAATTCCATCTTTTACAACAACCATTTGTACCATTAACTAATCTTTCTACGCCTTTTTTCCCTTAACAAAATGATCGGTGCGTACGTCCTTGAGCTGCCAACAATCGCTTTTGACTCTGACATCTATACTTAGGTCGTAATTTTAAGACGTAGAAACAGTTCTGCAAACTGATACTAGTGGAAACAAATGATGAGTGGGTCACGGAGGATTTGGTAAACTTTGAGGCGCAGATGATGATTGGATACGGTGTTCATATCACTCAGATCCTCCACCCCCATAAATAAATAAATAAATAAATATATATATATATATATATACACACACACTTTAGACAGAGAGAGAGCTGTCAGCAGTGGATTGTGCGGTGATGATGATGTGATGGGTGTAAATGATTTGGTGCGTGGACTAAATGACCGCTGCAAATTATGAAAGGAAGTCTTGGTTCAACTTTTGATTTGGGCTTTGTCGTATCTTTCTAAGATATTGAAGGGCATTGGTATCTCATAGAATATAGATGAAGAGAGCAATAAAAATGGTGGCAAGTGATTTGCATGCGGAGTTCAAGAATGCAACATCATCATCAAGTACTCGCAATATGGCCTATATGTTGAAAGGCAATTAATTGAATCCAATCCAATGCAGAGAGGTGACTGTTAATGGTCATGCCTTTAGCAAAAGCAGCTTTAAACGAAGAAGATGGATCCCATTCCCATAGGTGGGTCTTCTCATGGTCATTAATTTTGCATGTACCATCCCTTTTGAATTTGCTCCAAGATTTTCACCTTCATTCATTCACTTCTTCTTTTTTGACCGAGGCCACTTCATCATTCTCTCATTCTCCTTTTTCTTGGTCAATTATCACTTTACTTACCTCAACATAAGCATGCAGTGCCAACACTTTCCCAACTTGGTTTATATCTATCCTTAACAAGAATGATTTATTAGGTACTGAAATATTGCTAGATGCCTATGAGGAAATGGATGAAAATTGCTTTGTGTATAATTTAGGTGGTTACTTTGACTGAAAATTGCTAGCTCACAAGCTCTATACGGTTAGTTTTGATGATAACAAATGATAAATAAATAACAATAGATTTCTTTGTGCTATATCATATATAATATGTTTAGTGTTATATTCTTTACAAGTATCAATAGGTATGCTATGTGTGGTTAATGAATATATATGATAATATTATAATATATACTCTTATGCTAATTTATTTTAGTTATATATTTGAATAATGCATTATAATAAATTAGATGGGATTAATTATATTAATTATAAAGTTTATACTTATTTTAGAGATTTGACAAAGAAGAGAGTGTGAGCATTGATATCACGCATTGATAATTCTAGTCATATGCACCTCTAGAAGAAAGTCAAGAAAAAAGAGATGTTTTAAATTTTGAAAACTTAAAAGATTGAAATTTTGGTTGCTTGAATGTTTCAAGTAAAACCTTAGGATTTCATTGGGTATAGCCTTTCCTATTAAGCTTATACCTTCTTCTTAAATAAAGTTTTTCATGATTTAGAGTTGAATCTTATTTAACAAATTTTTACTTTGTTCTATTATGTTTTCTTGAGTAGCCTTGATTTCAATTGATGAAATCTTTGTTTAAGTATTGTTTTGGTTAAAATGTTAAGGTATTGGATTATTAGAATTTAACTCATTTTTTAAACTACTTTTAGAAAGTTTACCTCAAGATTTTGTTCAAAAAGTTTTTAAAATATTTTCAATAAAAATATTTTAAAATGTTCTTACATGATTTATCAAATTGTTTAAACTTAAAAATATGTTTTTGGATTAAAATATAAATTTTGAAATGTTTTAATGGCTTCTAAAATATTTTCAACAAAAATATTACAAGATGTATTTAAACGATTTATCAAACTGTTTAAACTTGAAAATATGTTATTGCATTTGAAACATTTCACCAAAAACATTCCAATTTGTTCTTAAATAATTTATTAAAATCCTTAGACTTTGAATTATGTTTTTGGATTGAAATATAAACTTTGAAATAAATTTGAATCATTCTGAAATGAATTTAAAAAGTTTGTTTTTCAAATTTTGGTCTTGAAATTCACATTGGCACTTTTGCATTGCATTTGTGATCATAATTGCAACAACAGGGCAAGTGCCAAAGAGTTTCTAGAATCCTGTAATTTAGATTGGTATTTTTCACTGTGATTTTGCGATTCTAATCGCAACCCCTACAAAGATGCCCAAGAGTTTGCAAAACATGTGATTCAAATTGGATTTCACGTTATATTGTTGCAATTCGAATTAGATGGCTCTAAACTAGAACTTTGTGTTGGGTTTCGTGTAGCAAGCACAGCGAAAATTTTAAAATTTTGAAACCCAGCCACGGATCCATATGCATAATATAAACTAGTTGGTTCAGGATTTACCTTATTGCGTTACGTATGTATTGAATGCGGCAACACAGATCATGATTTGACGCAAATCTCACTCACGTCAGAAACTGCTCCTTGCTGCTGCGGCTAG
>JANHAO010021690.1:0-12438 GCA_026873985.1 Saraca asoca
TTTTATATCCAATCCACAGAATGTTTAGTTGTGGATGCGATAGGACTCAATCAAATTGGTCTAGGGCACCCATTTACACTAACATGAGGATCTCAGGAAGCTTTGTTACCTTCCTCCGCATCCTCCTTATGGTCAAGCGGATTAAGGTAGCTCTTCACCTCTGTTCTTTAATTTCCTTGCATGGTGAGACAACCTGACCGATTTCTCTAAGCGTCAGGAGCTGCAGGGCTGAGGGAAGAACTCTAGGGTTAGGAAGAAGATAGGAAAAAGGAGCTAGGGCTTTTTGGCCTACTATTAGGTTATAGTTTCTAAAAAGCTAGTTCCTCCTGCTTATTATAGTTATAGGTTTATCCCAATCTTTGTGCTTCAAATTCTCTTGTATAAATTCACCTTGTTGAAGAGGTTTTTTAATGAAAGTTTGCATATCATTCTTGTTTCCTCAGTCACATCTTGTTACATGTTTAATATATGGTAGAGGATTACACGTATGCTCTTGTGTATTATGTTTAAATGAGTATGGGTCGAAAAATTAGCTAATTGATTTATTTCAATCTAATAATGAAATTAAGCACCAAAGTGCTTCAACTAGAAGTAAGCCTTTCGACTGCATGAGTGTTGCGAGTAGTGAATCATATGAGAGCTATGTTTTGATAAACTGAATGCTTAAATGGCACTTGAACTAGTTCGAGTTCGCGTGTAGTTTGGTGCGCCCGTGCTGAAGCAAGGTCAAATGCACAATGGGTAATCAGGTGCGTACGTATTGGCATGAGGTCACATAGACAATTAGGTGTGCCTGAGCTGAAGCGAAGTTGAATGCACAATGGGTGATTAGGTGCGTATGCACTAGCATGAGGTTCCGAGGGCGATTAGGTGTGTCTAAGCTATTAGTAGGTGATTAGGTCTGCCTGAGTTGAAGCGAAGTCAAATGCATAGTGGGTGATTAAGTGCGCACACACTAGCATGAGGTCGCAATGATGATTAGGTACGCTCGAGCTATCAGTAGGTGATTAGGTGCGCTTGAGCTGAAGTGAGGTTAAATGCATAGTGGGTGATTAGGTGCAGCAAGGTCAAATGTGCAATGGGTGATTAGGTGTGTAAGCACTAGCATGAGGTCACAAGGGTGATTAGGTATGCTCGAACTGTCAGTAGGCAATTAGATGAGCCTGAGCTGAAGCGAGGTTGAATGCGTAATGGGCAATTAGGTGTGCATGCATTGGCATGAGGTTGCGAGGGTGATTAGGTGTGCCTGAACTATTAATAGGTAATTAGGTGTGCTTGAGCTAAAGCAAGGTTGAATCCATAGTAGGCGATTAAGTGCACACGTACTAGCATAAGATTGCAACGCCAATTAGGTGCCCCTAAGCTGAAGTAAGGTTAAATGTGCAGTGGGTGATTAGGTGCACACACTGGCATAAGGTCACGAGGACGGTTAGGTGTGCCTAAGCTGTCAGTAGGTGATTAGGTGCACCTAAGTTGAAGTAAGGTTGAATGTACAATAGGCGATTAGGTGTGCACGAACTGGCATAAGGTTATGATGGTGTTTAGGTGCACTCGAGCTATCGGTAGGTAATTAGGTGTACCTGAGCTGAAGTGAATCAAATGCATAGTGGGCAATTAGGTGTGCACGAACTGATACGAGGTCACGAGGGAAATTAGGTGCGTCAAAGCTGTTAGTAGGCGATTAGGTGTGCTTGAGCTAAAGCGAGGTCAAATATGCAATGGGTGATTAGGTGCGCATGCACTGGCATTGGGTTGTGAGGGCGATTAGGTGCGTCTGAGCTGAAGTGAGGAATAGGTCGCATGAAATCTATGAGCTACTAGATCGCATGGAAGCTACGAATGATAGGCTGCATGGGAGCTGTGAATACTAGGTCGTATGGGAGCTGTGAATATTAGGTCACATGGAAGCTGCAAATATTAGGTCATATGGAAGCCATGCCTTTGTATAGGCTAGTCACAGAATAGCCAGAACTGTAGGTTGCATGTTACGATATATGATCTGGCAGGTAGTTTGACATGCTCATTTTATACGTGATTCTTTGATTTCTATGAGCAGTGTAATGATTACTGTCTTCAGCAAACATTTCTCACTTTAATATTGACATGCGCTGAGCCGTTGGATCGCCGATTATTTGAAGAGCTTTCGGATCTGACAGCTAGGCCGTGCACAATAAAAGCCCAAAAACTCTTTTCCCTCTTTCATCTATCATTTGAAGTTTGTCATATACAGACTCTTCCTCTCCACTTTCTCTGTAGTTTTTGAGACCATTCACTGTCATCCACTGCTTTAAGCTCCATTCCAATTTTTCGAGTTCGTCAGGTCAAGTTCTGGTTGTAGGGAATCGATTTTATTCATGCTTTAGACTTTTTCTTTGTTTAGCACAGTAAGCTTATATCCCTAGCTTGTTATCTCTAGGTTTTGGTTCTGAGGCCCTTGTGAGTTTGTTTGTTTTTGGCAGAAAACCAGAACACTGGCTGAATAATTTTCACATTTTTCCTTTAGTTGGGTCGGGTTCGTTTACCGATCGGTGTTAGGGTTTCTCGCGTTGGCAAAGTTTTCAACTAGTTTTCTGGGCTTCATCGGGCCAATAGTCGAAACCCCCCTTGTATTTTAAGTTTGGGTCTTGGTGACTTGAGGCGGTTGCGACCTTCTTTTTAGGACAAACTACTTAGGGTTAGGGATCGGTCTATCTCTAGTGACCTGATCATTTCTTTCTTTTTTTATGTAGATGTCTCCATCTCATAAACACTGCTGTCACCTAATAGTCAGTGAAGATACTGAGTTTGAAGAGAGTAGAGAGATACTCCATGTCACTGGGGGTGTGACCCCTCAAAGTGGGGAGGTCGCAGGTGAGTTTGCAGCTCTCTCTAACCAAAGGGTTCTACAGCTCACTCCTTTTTCACACGTCACCCTTCCAGCATCAAATTCAAATAGCTCAGAGAGATTGCTAAGGTATACTTTTTTCCAAAAAGTTACAATGTTTTAGCACCATCCTACAGTGATCATGCTGCTCACCCTCCTTAGAAATTCATAGCCATCAGTGTCCAGCACCTTAATGTGGGTCTTAGGTTCCTAATGCCCCTTTACATAATTGATTTTCTGAACGAGTTAAAACTCTCTCCTTTGCAGTTAACTCCCAATGCATACTCTACCCTAACTTCTCTAGCATTGGTCCATCTGGAAAATGGCCTTCCACCCCCTTCAGCTAAGGTCCTTTGACACCTCTATAGCATTAAGAGCATTAGACAGTGGGAAGAGATCTATTACCTTTCGACCTGTCCTTCTAAATACAAGAAGGTTTACCTCAAGGGGACGCCAAGGGGAAGTCCAATGTAAGTCATTATAAGACCTGTTGGTTTTATGTTTCTTACCCATCCTTGCATCATCTTCAAAATTTTTCATTTGTTCTGAATCTAGGTAAGCAAGCTGGGAGGACACAGGCTGATCTTTGTCTTTTATTTTATTTCAAGTCTAAATTTCTACTATGTTCTTTGTAGATGGAGCAAAGAAAGAGAGGCCAGAGTTGAGCACGGAGGAGATTAAGGTGTTTGATCAGTTTGTTATCTCTAATGATTTACGGAACAACTTGAAATTTGATGAAGAGCATTTGCAGGCTCAAGGGCTCTCTCCTCCCCTTGGTACTGAGCTTCTCCACAGAGCTTATGGAGTAAGAGAGGTCACTAACTAATTTCAGTGAGCAAAGCGACATCGGGAGAGTTAATTTGATCAGACCTCCTCCTTCAGCCAAGTCAAGGGGTGCTGTCACTTTAGTGTCTACTTAAGCTGGTCTTCCTTCCTCCTTGGTGACCACAAAAGGGACTTTATTGGCATCGATTCCTATTTCACAGCTAAGACCGATTAAGGTCGAGAGGGTGCCATCGAGGTCTCCTGATCATGGAAAAGAGTCTTTAGTTAAGCCCTCTCCTAAAAAATAGAGGACTAGCAAGGGGAAGGAGATCGTTATTAGCCTAAAGGAGTCTGAGGACATGCAAAGGAACATGTTCGAAGGCCTAGGTCCAAAGACGCAGGCATTCTACGATGTTCTTCATAGGAACGTGGATTGGATTTTGAGGACCCACATGAAATCACTAGAGCATAAGGAGATACGCAGAAGTGCCTTACTAAGCATACTAGCTCGCCACTGTTTGCTAGTTAATACCATTCTTTCCTAATTTTCTTATTCTTTGGCGAGTGATTTAATCCCATTTGATCTTTTCAGAGGCCTTGGAGATAATGAAATTTAGTGATGAGGTCTTGCTTTGGGAAGAGGAGCCAGGCAAGCTACAACATGACCTAGCACGACCTAGAAATCGGAGCACACCGAAGCCCAGTTGTAAAGTGTTGATGCTGCAAGGAGAAAGGTCAAGGAAGCCTTGGCTTGTGAAACAACCAGCTTGCTTTCAGGACTTCACAAGGCCAATGACTAGCTGAGGCAGAGGAGAGAGGAGATGGCAGTGTTAGTGAAGGGAGCTGAGGTCCTTGAGAAGAAAACACAAGCTACTTGGGAGAAGGTGACTCGTGTAAAGAACAAGGCAGTGCGAGCTAAAGAGGAGGTCAAGCAAGCTACTGAGAAGGTCACCCGGGCCTAGGAGGATACCACTAGGGTCAAAGGGGAGGCTTCAGCCATGGTTGCTTAGGTTAAAGAGGTTGTCTGACACCACAGATAGCTTTATGTACACCTTGTGGCAGAAGCATTCAGATTTCAACTTCTCATTCTTTGGCGGAGAAATGGAGGTGATCATTCAAGGCTTCACAAAGGATGTGAAGGCAACCCCGACCCCAAGTGCTAAAACCATTGGTGATCTCTCTATTCGAGACAACGACTAGGTTGAGAGTAACTGATGCAAGAAACAGGTATAGCAGGACTTGAAAAGCAGATGACGGGGAATTTGCCTGTGCCTGTTGTTGACTCCTCAGCTCTTCAGGACCCATTCGGTCCTCCAGCCTCATCCTAGATAATGTCTCTATATTTTTGCTTCATGCCCCGTATTCCCGAACTTTTTTATGATGTCAATTATAACTAAGATATCTCTGTTAATCTGTGTGAACTATTACTTTAACACAAATTTCTTCTTATTTGTTGTTATCTTTCCTTTGGATTTTTGTTTAATTGAATATTTGAATACTTTGCTAGCAAAATGTGACTTTGTGCTGGGATGTTAAATCAGCTGGCGACTTTTTAATCTTTTTAAGATGACGAACCGAGCTGCTGATCTGAATGCTCAATATGCGAATTGAATAGTTCTAAGTGGGTCACATTGCCAGCACAAACTGTATGAGCTTTATAGTTCCCTAGGACAGTTGGTTAGGCTATTATCTTAGAATATAGTTTCTTCATTGAGCATAAATAGGGTTAACTTTGAGGGAATGCATTGGAGAACTTTCTAAACATAGAATCAAAAAAGGAATTTTTGGACCTTTTTATTCAAAATTTTAAATAATGTTACAGATTTACAAGGTCAAGCTTACCTTTATTCATAATATGGTCAAAGATGCACTACATTCCATACTCGAGAGAATTCAGCCCCATTTATATTAGCCAAGTGGTATGCCCATTACCCAAATTCTTCTTTACTATGAATGGTCCTTCCCAGTTTAAACCTAAGGTCCCTTCGTAAGGTTTGCGAGCTCCAGGTAAGATAAGGCGCAACACGAGATCACCTATTCTATAACATTGAGCTTGGACTTTTCTGTTATAATACCTTACAACTCACTCTTGGTAAGCTGTAACCTTGAGGCAAGCCATGTCCCTTACTTCTTCGAGGAGGTCGAGATTTATAGTGAGTAGTTGATTATTTTCCTCTAGATTGAAAGTAGCTCTCCAGTGTGAGGTTACTTCGAACTCTACTGGTATCATCACTTTAAACCTGTAGACCAATAAGAAGGGGGTTTCTCTTGTGATGGAGCAAGGTATAGTTTTATAAGCCTAGAGCACCTTAGGTAGTTTGTCTACCCATGCTCCCTTTCTGGCCTTTAGTTTCATTTTTAAGATCGACTTGATGATCTTGTTCACAGCTTCAACCTACTTATTGGTCTGAGGATGATTTACTGCCGAGAAGTTCTTTTCAATTTCAAGGTTGCTGCAGAAATTGACAAACTACTCACTGGTAAACTGAGTCCCGTTGTCTATTATGATTTGTTGGGGGACCTTAAAACGGTAAATGATATTGTTCCAATCAAATTTTTTGATCTCGGAAGAAGAGATCTCGGCTAATTCCTTTGCTTTTACCCATATAGTAAAATAGTCGATGGCTATTACTGTATGCTTGCAGTTCCTTTAACCTATAAGGAAAGGCCTGATCAAATCCATACCCCATATCGTGAAGGGCCAAGGGCTGACCATTTGTTGAAGGCAGGTAAGAGGAGCTTAGGGGATCTTGGCAAACCTTTGACATTTATTGTATCATTTAACGAGGTCGATCATGTCCTTTTTCATAGTTAATCAGAATAAACCTTGTCGGAGTGCCTTTTGAGCCAGAGATAGCCTCACAACGTGGTTTTCATAATGTCCAGTGTGAATTTTTTTCAGAATGGCATCACAATCAGGGCCATCAATGCATCTGAGGAGTGGGGTCGAAAAGCCCCTTCTGTAAAGCATGTCATTGATAATGCAGTGTCGAATAGCTTGAGCTCGCATACGGCATGCTTCTAATTTGTCATCTGATAACTCACAGTCTCATAAATATTTCAAAATAGGGCTCATCCATAAGCCTTGGGCCATAATAATCGTCATTAGGATGTCTTTCTATTCGATACTCAGTGATGGGAGAATTTGCACTGGGATTGCGCCTGAGAAATCTGCATCCTTGGTTGCGGCCAAGCGAGCTAGCACATCCATATGTACATTCTGAGCTTGAAGGATCTAATTGATCTCGTACCTCTAGAAGTTATTAAGTAATTCTTGAACCTTCTGGAGGTAGATAGCCATCGTTGATCCCTTTGCTTGATACTCACCCTTTATGTGACACACAACGAGTTGAGAGTTGCTAAACATTCTTAAATTTTTAGCTCATACCTCCCTCGTTTGATGGAGTCTTGTGAGCAGCACTTTATATTTTGCTTCATTATTAGTGGCTTGGAATTCAAATTGAAGTGCACAGAGGATTTTATGTCCCTTTTGGCTTATTTATAGTATTCCTGCCCTTGTTTTTTACTTGCAATAGGACCCATCTATATATGGCTCCCACCATAAGCTTTTCAGAGTTTCAGCTTCTTTCCCCACTGGTCCAGTAAACTTTACTATGAAGTTTGCTAAGGCTTGCCCCTTGATTATTGACCTTGGTTTGCACTAAATGTTGAATTGGGCTAGCTCGATGGCCCACTGAAGCAAGTGACTTGAAGTGTCAGACTTTTGCAAAGTTTGCCTCAATGGGTACTGAGTGGGCACTTCAATGGTATGCACCTAGAAGTAAGGCCGCAATTTCCTAGAGGCAACCACAAGATAATAAGAGAGCTTCTCCATAGATGTGTAATTCTCCTCTGTGTTCAAAAGCCTTTTGCTCACATAATAAACCGGGAGCTGGGCTCTATTTTCTTCTCAGACAAAAGTTGCGCTTACGGTGTGTTGGGACACTCCTAGGTAAAGAATAAGTTTTTCACCTTCCTATGGCTTTGTTAACAATGGAGCTTAGCCCATATATTCTTTCAGGTGCCGGAATCAGCCTCGCATTCCTCAATTCATTCGATCTGCTTAGCCTTCCTTAAAACATGAAAAAATGGCAAGCATCTATCTGTTACTTTAAAAATGAATCAGCTAAGTGCCATGACCTAACTAGTTAAACTTTGTACATCTTTGACCTTGGTTGGCAACCTCATATTGATAAATGCTTTGATTTTCTCTAGGTTCGCTTCAATTCCTCTATCATTAACCAGAAACCTAAGAAATTTCCTGAAGCCACTCCATATGTGCATTTATGCGAATTTAATTTCATCTAATATTTTCTCAAAATCTTGAACATCTCATCCAAGTCCTTCACGTGTTCCATAACCTGCTTGGATTTGATAAGCATATCATCCATGTAAACTTCCATAGTCTTCCCAATTTATTCTTGGAACATCATATTGACTAGTGGGTGATATGTCACTCTTGCATTCTTTAGCCCAAAGGGCATCACCTTATAGAAATAAAGTCTATGATCCATGATGAATGAGGTGTGCTCTTCATCTTGGGGCTCCATAGGTATCTGGTTGTACCCCGAATAAGCATCCATAAAGCTAAGGAGTTGGTGTCTGGCTGTTGCCTCAATGAGCTGGTCAATTCTGGGTAAGGGGAAGCTATCCTTCGGATAGGCTTTGTTAAGGTTGGTGAAGTCTATGCACATTCTCCACCTTCCATTTTTCTTCTTTACCAAAATGGGATTAGCTACCCAGGTTGAGTAGTGGGCCTTTCAGATGAACTTGTTTGCCAAAAACATATCTACCTCTTCTTTGATAGCAATAGATCGTCTAGCGATCAGTAACCTCATTTTCTAGTCAACTAGTTTGTGGAGAGGATCTATATTCAGCTTATGCGACATAATCTTAGGATCAATCCCTACCATGTCCTCATGATTTCATGTAAAAATATCCAGGTTTACCTTGAGGAAATCGGCCAGTTGAACTTTTACATTAGGCGGTAAGGTTTTCCCTAGCCTGAGGCACCTCTCACTATCTGCCTAGCTGACCTGTACTTCCTTGGGCTCTTTTATGGGCCCGATTTCCCTTTCTACATTCAGGTTATGGGGTCGAGGTCATGATTGACTCCCATCATGCTTGGAGCTTGGGGTTCACTGCTAGAAACCATGTCAACTCTCTTCTCTTTTTCCCCGATCTTGACTGCATCCTCATAGCATCGCTAGGCAGTATATTGTTCACCTTGTACACACCTAACTCCGTTGGGGGTTAGGAACCAAACCATCAACATTCTGGTTGACATGACCATGTCCAGGTCATTCATTATTGGTCATCCCAAAGGGCAGTCAAAGATTAGGAAATTAGGTAGGACGGTAGCTTGACAATCTTTGTCTCCCAAAGTGATAGGGAGCTTAACTTGTCCTAATTGAAAGAATGCATCTCCTGTGAAGCCAAAGAGGGCCTCAAGTGAAGGCTCCGAGTGGCCTCCGCTTAGTCCTTATTATTCAAAGCATTTTTTATACATAACACTGATTGAGTTACCAGTGTCCAACATGATCCTCCACACTTCAGTATTGCTAATCTTGGACCGTATGACAAGGGTGTCATTGTGGGGTGATTAGATTCCCCATGCATCATCATCAATAAAAGTGATGCATTAAGAGACAGTCCTAGCTCTCTTAGCAGGCCTATCTGATTCACAGCTCATAGACAGGATGTAGCTCACACTTCATATGTAATGCTTCTGTGACCCATATGAGGTGCCTCCAATATGTGGCCTGCCATGGATAGTATAGATAGTTTTGACCATGGCTATTTGCTCTTATTCAACTGGCTAGGATGGCTGTGCTGACTGTTAGGAGTGTTGAGATCGTTGTCCTGCAGATCAGACTACATAAGCTCTCAAGCGGCCTCTTCTGATTAGATCTTCAATCACATCCTTAAGCAACTTACATTCAGAGGTGCTATGTCCAATGTCATTATAGTAGGCACAGAACCTGCTAGTGTCTTTATACTTGTGTGGAGTCTTCAAGGGTCTAGGGTGCCCGAAATCTTCCCTGTGCTTCTCGATGGCATATATCCTCTCAAGGGTGTCAAAAAGGATATTGTAATTATCATGAAGACCTTGGGGCTCGGGTCGTTCCCTTTTGACCTTTTTGGCCTATTGCACATCTATGCCATCATTTTGACCCATCTTGCCTTTTTCGTGGCTACTCCCTCTCTTGTTCTAATTGAAGGTAGAGCCACCCGCCTCGCTCCTTTGTTCAAGATTCTTTGAACCAAAGATCTCCTTCCATCTGACCTCCTTTGTAGCCCACTCATAGAATTCTACTAGATCTCTCACTGAGGACTTGTATATACTTTCATACAGCTTTCTGTGTTTACAGAGTCCCGCTAAGATTACTTCAAGAGGTTATCATCGGAAGGGCTTTCTACATTATTCACCTCGCTACGGAATCTTGTAATATAATCCTTTGACGACTCATCCTTCTAATAAAAAATCATAGCGAGGTGACAAGACGATGTGAGTTACCTTCTTAGAGCTTTGTATTAGTCAATAAATCTTTTTTGGCATTCCTCACAACTATTAATGCTGCAAGCCAGGAGGTTCTTGAACCACATCTAGGGTACATCTCTAAGAGTAACTAGAAAAACATGACATTTGACTAAGGGGTTACTTGTTTAGAGGTCCATTTGGATATTGAAGGCATCCAGGTGGTCATAATGATCATTTTCCCCCTCATATGATGGGATGGCAAGGACTTTGAATCAATAAAGGAGAGGTTCTGTCTCGATTTCCTTGGAAAATGAGGTCCTCTCCTTATAGTGATTTGACCGATCTTAAGCTGAGGGGCGTTTTTCCAACTACTATACCCTCTGTAATAATTCTTCCATAACTGAATCTTACATTTCAGATCATCACCCCTGGTACTATCATGACCTACATTCGAGCTCCTGGTGTAATGCGAGCTCTCAGGTCATTGATTTCTATTATGCCCATGATCTCGGTAATCCGGTGATTCAGATCATGAACTAGAAAAGCAGGTTGAGTCTGCTCGTTGAGGTCTTTCCCCAGCTTGATTTTTCCCTTGAACTAATACCTCTTTCTATTATCCTCGATCTGTTCTCCTGGCTGGTGTAGCTTCAACTTGTTTTAAATCCCCGTGGGTGTGCACTTAGGTTAATGTTGTAACTGCATCAACAAGTTTTCAAATGGTATTCTCAAGCGGCTCCTAGCGTCAATGCAATGCTTGCACACCATCAGTCTCTCAAGGAATGATAAAAGTGCTTACTAGGAATGGGATTCCATCTCCTAACATATTTTGTTGTTGCCCTTCACAGCTACCTGGTTAGTTAGCGCAGCCTCAAAACTCCTAGTTGTTCTTCCTCTTGCCATCATGTTTGGTTGGTGTTTCAATAGAAAAGCAGTCTGGTCCTACCAAGTATGCCAAATTGTTGACAGTTGATTTTGGTAATCAGTCAATCAAGGGTTCAGGAACCCAAACTACTTGTAAAGACTGTAAAAGTATGAAGAAAACGTTAAAAGCAAGAAGAAAAGGAATGAAGTGAACATAGTTTTTCACGTGGTTCAGCTAAAGCCAGTATAGCCCCTACATCCACAGTTGCTATATTTGCTATTAGCAGTTGTTTCACTATTCAATTTGGCAGAATTGCAACATTCTCAATTCTCTCGGTAGTTTTGTAGAGTTTTTGCATGTAATTTTCTTACTTCTCGTTATAATGATCTCCCCTCCTATTTATAGGAGTGGAGAAGGTTACAAGTTATAATTTAACATTGTAAAACTATGATTATAGTTGCATCAGGTAATAAATGCTAGGCATCAGGTAACAAATGTAGGATTATCATTGTCAATTCTTGGAGGCTGATTTGCTAATTAAAGTGTGTTTTAGATTGTTAAGCAGACATTAGCTGTGTCTAATTATCTCAGAGGGAGCTCGGTACAACCTTGAACTGGTGGAAGTTCTCTCACTAGGTGACCTGCTGGTTAGCTTCTGCAACCTCGCTTCAGAATGAGCTATCTTTTTTATCTTGATCTAGTTTGTCAGGCCTTCATTAGCCCATTTCACTTAGTCCCAGAAATTGTCCATAACACATTCCTTAGCAAGTGATCTAACATTTTCGATCTTTTTAGGGCACATTGGAAACAATAAAGTTAAGTGACGAGATCATGATCTAGGAAGAGGAACAGGGGAAGTTTAAGAGCGACTTGGCTACTCTGACTATGGAAGTAATGGAGCTGAGGAAGAGACTAGAGTGTACTAAAGTCTAGTTCTAGGGTACCGAGGTTAAAAAAAAGAGGCCAAGGATGTGTTGCTTCATAAAATGACTAGCTTGATCTCAAGACTTCGTAAGGCGATTGACAATCTGAAGCAGTGCAAAATGAGCTGGAAGTGACAATAAAACAGGCTGAGATCACTGAGAAAAAGGAAGAAACTGCCAGAGAAAAAGTAACTTGCATAGAGGACAAGGCCACCCAGGTTGAAGACAGGGCCACACGAGCTGAGTAGGGGGTTTCTTGAGTCAAGGGGAGGCTACTACCATAGTCACACAGGCTGAAGATACAGCGATCTCAGATGCCACTGACAGCTTTCTATTTACCTTGGGGCAAAAACATCTTAGCATGGACTTCACATTCTTTAGTGGAGACGTTGAGGTAATTATTCAGCGTTTCATTGAAAACACAAAGGCTACTTTGGCCTCTGATACAAATATTGGCTATTAGCCTTAAAGGATATTGTTAACCCCAAATGAGTTTTACATCACTACTTATTAGTTTTGGATGTTGAAAAACAACTGAAAAGTC
>JANHAO010021691.1:0-12428 GCA_026873985.1 Saraca asoca
AAATGTTGATGTAACATATTTACTGCACATGTAATTACTATTGTAACCTCCTTTCCTCTATAAATATGAGGAGGGAGCCTCCTGTAAGGCAGGAGGAGAGAGGATCTATGTTGAAACTTTGCTAAAACAGAGACTGGATCCTGTAACTTTATGGAAACACCATCATAATAACATGCTACCATGGACTTAATGTCCAGTGATACCCGGATTTGGTCGAACCACGTTAAAAACCCTGTGTCTCATTCTCTGCTCTTCCCTTCTTCTCTACATATTTTCGTTGATTTATTGTGTTTGAACTAATGCACGATTAGAGATCCTAAAGAATCCCCCCATTGGCCAGAGTTTGGATCATTACCAAAATCTGACGTCAATAGTTGGAAATAAAAAACGATGGGTTTATGACAAATTTCTTTATATACTTACGATAGATTTTATTCATCGGCAATTAACGATTTTTTTAGTTGGTTGACTTTTCAACTGATTTGTGATTGATTTTTTTGATAGATTTTTCAGTAAAAAATCACACTATTTTTTATAGTGTAGAATCCAAAACATTATAATCCATAAAAGAGAAGGACATTGACACCATTAATAATAGCAAAATATGATGTTCCTTAGTTATTGTCATCTTTTTTTATTTTTCCATTTCTCTTCACTTTTGAAGTGAATATCATTGATCTTGATAAGTAAGGAGTTTTCATTGTTGTGCTTGCCTTTCGAGGGGGATTGGAAGCTATTAATTGATTATATTGAGAAATCTTCAATTTAAGACTAATCACAAAGATCTTTACAAGCTTTTAAGCACAAAACTCAATATTGGAGAATGACATCTATAAAACAAATTCTAAAGATTTTTCAAGGAAATGCTATTTTTAAGTATAATTCAAGCACTTCTTGGAACATATTCAAGGCTGATGGAAAACATGTAGCAAGCATTAAATTAACAACCATGTAACTTGAAACTTAGGAGATAAAATAAATGCTTATGAAATTATTTTGAAATTGACAAGGATTGTTGAAAGCCATAAAAATAAGATTTATGGTTTTAGAGAATATGAGATTATCAAAACTCATATAAAGCATATTGAGGAACCAAGTGTATAAGAGCAAAAAGGAATATTCAACCTTCAAGAATATAAATACTCACTAATGACAAGCAATTGTAAATAAATGAGCTTATTTTAAAACTTTTGTATGTATTAGCACTAGAAAAAATAGAGCTACTATCTTTCCAATTTCAAACATATGGATAGAAACACTTTCAAGATAAATTGGTGACATATTTCCCCCAATGGAAGGAATCATCTTCCCTTAGCATAAAGAGGGCATATCAAAGATCAAAGCCAACACAAAAATGATATCTTTAATCCTTACTTATCCAAACTCAAGAAAGACATAAAGGATACTGAGTATTTAGAGAGGATAGAGCAACCAATCATTTGAATTTTCCTTCTTCTTTAATGAAGTTGACTTCTTTATGAGTTAATTTGGACCATCCTCAAGTTGAATTTGTATTCCATCTTTATAGCATGCTTGATGTGGTATTACCCTTCTTTCTTACATGACAACTTTAAACTTCCTTTGTACCAAACTAAAACTTAGGTCTATGGTGATTAGATGAATATCAATCTAATATGCTCATGAAAATTGATCAAATCAAGAAAGTGAGAACACAAATCATTTTTTTGGAAATCAATTTCCAAAATGTTTGCATATCTTCCAAATATAAGCAATAGAGAATGAGGTCTAAGAGAAACATATTCTCAGTATTGCACTCCTTTAATTAAGCTATATAAAAAAAAGCTAAAGGCTTATGAAGACAAAGTAAATCATGTATTCAAGATAATATCTCATATGTATATATGATTTCAATCAAAATGAACAAAAATTTTCATGCAATGCTCATGCTTCAAGATTTGAAGTTAATAACCTCTTTTTGAACGAATAACAAATAGAATAATATAAAAGGTTTGAGGATTTGATACCATATCCTTTCTAATGAAAGGATGACTTTTTCTTATCAATTCCTTCTCTTTTAGATGCTTGAACTTTGGCACTTCTCAAATGTGTATTTGGGAAGCTTTAGTTGTATCAATCCTTATTTTTCTACCCTTTTGTTTTGGAAAAGTTTTTATTAAAGATTCCTTGCTTTCTTAACCAAGTTGTCTACTTTTGAAAGAATTTTTCTACATGATTAAAGTACTAGGTGAACTTTTTGGTACCTATTTCATTTTGGGCCATTCAATATTAGTATTTAAATATTTAGATACTTTAGGAACTTGTAACAACCTTTAAGGATAGAATTAGAATAGGACAAACCAAACTAGTATAGAGTAGGTTAGATTAAATTTTGGAACTCAAAACATGAGTTGAAAAGGAACAACAGGATGGGTTAGACCAAAGTTTCAGGCCAAGTACAACCTCAGGACTATATCCAATCAGTTGATTGAGTCCTAGGGGTGGTCAACTGATTGATAGAGTCTCGCAAGGTCAGCAACTATGCACGGGTAGGTCAACTAGCCACCTCAATGAGCCTATATAAAAAGTGACCTATCATGACCCCAAACTTTAGTCATGACTGATGTGAATATCAATTTTTCCATTAATAATCACCAGCCTTTAATCAAATTCTATCATTTCATTATATCCATAGTTCACTTAGTTTCATTAATATTAAGTGACTCAAATTAATTTGATGAGAAAAAGAATGGAATTCATGAGATCATGAACCATTAATATATATACAAAATTAGGCTTACATAATGTACAAAGCCATCGCCGATTAGGGCATATGCCTCTTTTAACATTAGTGTTTAACTTTTCTATAAATTTTCCAAAATGCAACTACATTTCCCTAGCTAACTCTACAAGACATTCTCCTACAACATCTTAAGTTCCTTTAAGGATAATACAAAATAAAGTTAGAGCTTATAAAGATCTAAAAGTATAGGTTAGACTAACTCTACCCTTAAGTACTCGATGATCATGTTATATACATTTTCAAAAGGTGAGCAAAAAGAACTTAGATGATGTATCCTATAAGGATCAAACTATCCCATAGCCATCATTAATAACATGTTTGGGGCTTGTAGAAGAATGATTTCTACCTCGTGCAATACCTTGCAACTAGCTAGGTTTAAGATTATTAAATAATGAATTTTGACCTCATACAGGCCTAAGGGACTATCAACCAAGGTGGTGAATGTATAAGTCATAATTTCCATTGGATTGCTATCTATCTTACTTGTTTGAAGTGGGATTGGCAATTATGTCTTGAGTATTTGAAAAACAATCCATAGAATAATGAGTTTGGGGCTTAGTGAGATAAATACATACCAAATGTATGAATTCATTACATAATAAGAACATATATATATATATACATGTATCCATACCACAATCAAATAGCCAATTTTCATATCATTTCCATAAAGGATTATAGAGTATTCAGAGATTACCTCTGAGGTAATTCACATTATGTATTTCTCATTACACTAGGCCATTCTAGGCCAATCTTGGGCTCTCTTAGCCATATGTCAACATTTCAAATTTATCATGTATTTCAATTTCATGATAACATATTTCAATATTTCATGTAATATCAATATAAATCATGTAGTATACAACTATAATTCAAATATAGTCCTTCTTATTATTTTGATCCCGCCTTATCTTGCACAAACCCAACCTTATCCCTCCAAGCTAGCCTTATCCCACTCATCAAATTAGAACATGCAAATCTAGGATCCGTTTCATTATTTTCCCATCACATTACCAAGCCTTACAGGCTGCCAGGTAATCAATTATTCCATTTCCATAAAGGACATCGTATCAATTCTATATGGATACATCTTAATATCATTCATAACATTGTTTACCCTTCCATGTCTAATGTACATAAACAAGCTTTACATCATATAAACACTTACAATAATTATAATTCCAATAACAATCATAACATCACACCATCACATACTATTCCATATCTCATGCAAATTATTAAACTTTATACAGTTCAACTACTCATAGTAATTGCATTTTGACAATCATAGTCATTCATCATTATCATCATACTTTGTTGTCTCATGACATTCTTGTTGTCTATATTCATTGAATAGATACCTTTGTATGTACAATAATTCAATTCCTTGGTATTAACTTATGAATTACATTTTTATAGTCTCCTATTTATCATACTTGAATTATTTGGATTCATTATAAGAATAACTTGAGGAATTAAGATAGAGGTTAGGAAAAAGTAAATATTGGTTGAATAATATGAAATGCTAAAAGTGCAATCAAAATTGTGATTAGAATTGCTGAAAAAGAATGAGAATGATCACGATTAAAATTGGAAATTCATTTGTGAAAGGTTTGATTCGACTGGAGGAAATGTAGTTAAAAGTGCAAGTCAGCTCACCAAAATGTGCAACTTTTCAGGAAGTCTAATTTCAATTGCAACCAGAATCATGACCAGAATTGAAAAATAGGGTAAGAAAGGTCAATTTGGATCATACAATCCTAATTCAAAATTTGATTAGGATAAATTATGAAAAACTACTGGGTTTTTGTGATTATGATCGCGGGTTTAGTTCAAAATGGTGTGATTTGATTCCCACAAGTAGATTTTGCATGCAAACAATAGAAAAAGGGGACGCTATTTCTAATTCCATATTACACCATAGGATCTCAATACCACATGCTTTTGAAGCTTAAACAAGTATAAACTTAACTATATCAATGACACACACTAATCATTATTCTAGCACACCCATTCAGTCATTAAGTTTCATCACATAATCACAAAAACACATTTCATCAACATATACCATAAGTCAATAGATTCCAAGCAAGAATCATATCATAATTCATATGAGTGGTAAGTATCACTCGCCTCAATGGCTAAAACATTAGAAACTACAACTATTTTCACAAAATCTTCTATGCTCTTCAAGATAAAAAATAAGAGCATATTAGCTTTTAATCCCTCTTTCAAGGATTTATCTTGTAAACTTATTGTATACAATTAAATTATAGTTCCTATATCATGAATAAAGCTATATTTAACAAATTTAAGCTTCAAAACACCAGAAAAATTGAATTGATTCATGAGTTAAATAGTACTATATATAGTGACAAAAAACTTAAAAAATTTATAACTTGAGTTATACTCATGAATCAGTATGATTTTGATGTCAAAATAAAGAGGAAGATGAGAGGATTCAGCAATAAAAATTTAAGAAAATAATAAGCAAGAATAAGGACTCACTTGAAGAGAGAGAAAATGAAAGTTGTACAAAGGGCAAGAGGAAGCTTAAGGAAGAAGACGGGGAAGCAATTGCGTGGGTTTGCTTGTGTGGGAATGGCTTAATAAAGAGGAGGAAGTTGACTAGGGAGGGGCAGTTGGGGAAAAAATAAGTTAACTTCTCACTATTTACAAGTTAACTACCTCTTTTTTTTTTTTTACTTATTTCTTTCATTTGAGCTCAAATTTAACAAACTTATTAATTTCCAAAAATTATAAAATTTTAATACAAATTAATTAAATTAAGCACCTTTGTAATGGCTATAATTTTATTCCTATATGTAAACCTTGTTTCTATTTTTTTAAGTTTTCTACAAATGGAATCTCAAAAATTTGACTTCTGCTCCTTGAACATTCACAATCAAATTTCGATCTCTAAAGAACTTGCTAAATTCATATAGTTGATTTCTACTATATCTAGGCCTCTCATATCCCAATATCTATAGTTTTGAATTCCTAAAAAATTATCCTTTTCAGATTTCTGAAAAGTCATTTTCTAAAAAAGATAATTTTTTTGCCAAAATAAGTTTTGAAAAATTTGGGATGTTAAACAACACCTGTGATGTTTTCCATAACTCTTATTTGCAACTGAGTAGCTCCTAAAGAGTGTACTTAGCTAAAAGGGCTTTTGGTTTATGATCTACAAGGGTGTGAACCTAAGGTAAGAATTTTGGCCTAAAATGGTCAAATTCTTTCCTTGAGCTCCTTTTCTTCCTTCGTCTTTGATTTCCTCTTTGATTGTTATAGTTTCTCTAACAGTCAAGGACTCAGGTCAAAACTAAGGTAAAGGCTTCAAGGTTAGGCATAGGAGAATTCTCTTTTACTAAATGTGGTTTTCTACTCTTCTGACTTCTTTTTATTTATAAAAATTATTTCTTAGAAGTAGCCAAAGTATCTTCCATCTTCTAGGAAAATTAGAAAAATTAGATAAAAGATTTAGGCCAAATAATTAAATTATTAAACATGTTTGATTAAATACATACAAGAGGGTGGGCTTACCTTATAGCTTGGCATAGGATTGGAACCTAGAAGGTGGTCAAATGTTTTAGAAAATATGGCCTAATTTCATAATTAACTTAATTAATTACTTGGTAATAATTAAAATGGAAAATAGAATGAATAGAAATCAAGAAAGAAGGAAAGGGTAAGATAAACTTTAATAGAGCAAAGAAAATTTAAAGGATGATTGTGTTTGCTAATTAGCATAATAAGGTAACATTGGAGGACCTATGTGCACTAGGAAATGTATATTCATGGAGCTATTTATACATGGTGATGGACTACCAATGATCAAGTGTGGTGTTTATTAATGTCCTAAACAACATATTCTTAGCAGACATCGCTCTCACCAATAATTCATCGTGTCAGCATAATTTATATATTTGTCTTGTAGGGTCAAGAGGATCAGGAACCAATACTTGGCATATCTATGATTTAAACAAAAATTCAGTATTTAGTGGCGGTTATTCGAGTGAAATTTTAAAATATTTTGTTTTTAATGATGGTTATTTGTATTTATAGTAGCAGTTTTAGCTATTTTTTTTAAAAAAGTGATCTTTGCAATGGTTTTTAATGTATTTAATGACAATTTTTCTTGAAATTTTTTTAAAAAATAGATTTGTGCAATGGTTTTGGATGCACTTAGTGGCGGTTTCTCCTAAAATTTATTAGAAAATTGATTTTCACAACGATTTTTGGTGCACTTAACGATAGTTTTTTGTGATTTTTTTTTTAAAAATTTGATTTTTGTGGCAATTATAGTTGCATTTAGCAGTGATTTTTGCAATTTTTTTAAACCATTGCTAAACGCAACTGCCAATTTTTTTTCATTGTTCCCTGCTTTGTTTTTTTGTATATATTAATTTGCTATAAAAATAATTTACAATAAATTTATATGTTTTAATATAAATTAGACTGAATTTAAATTTCACATTAATAATAAGAATCCAAACATTTCTTTGTCAAATATCATAATTCACGAGTTTAAACACATTTTGATAACAATCCAAAAGTAGAATTCACAGTGGTGCGTTATGACTAGCGAAGGAAGAGCGCCTTACTTCTGTGGCATGCCCACTTCCTGCATCTGGTGACTATAAAATAAAATTAGTTTAAGTAAAATTATAATTGTTGGAATTGTGAATTGTAAAGGTAAAAGTAATAGAAGAGAATACATATAAAATAAATTAAATATTAGAGCAAATAATACACTTGGTAGAAGAATGCAAAAAAAAAATTAATTAAACTACCCGGCAAGCACACAACTACATCTATTTGCCTTTTTTTTCTAAAATAAAAGTGGCCATTCGGCCCATTTATCCCAATTTGATAGCAGACAAAATGAAAGTTCACAACAAATAGCATTAAAATCTAATACCAAATAGCATCAAAATTTGACAGCAAGCAACATCAATATCTAATAGCCACCAAAATCAAAATTTTGGCAGCAAATAACATCAAAATCTAATAGTAAAGAGCATAAAAATTTGATAGCAAATAACATGAAAAAGTAATAGCAAACAACATTAAAATTTGACAGCAAATAACATCAAAATCTAACAGCTAACCACATCAAATTTTGATAGCAAACAACATCAAAATCTAATAGCAAACAACATCAAAATGTAATAGCAAACAACATCAATAGCTAAAATCGTAGCCCTTGTGCGACCTGTTGTTCACAGCTCTCATGCGACTTGTTGTTCGTAGCTCTTGTGCAACCTGTTGTTCACAACTCTCATGCGACCTACTATTCACAACTCTCGTGTGACCTGTTGTTCGCAGCTCTCATGCGACCTGTTATTCGTAACTCTCATGCAACTTGTTATTCGTAGCTCTCGTGTAACTTGTTATTCATAGCTCTCATGCGATCTATTCAAGTGCTTGATCCCATGCTAGCCTTTGCGCTCAAACACTTGACATTAAGTCTTATCACTAACTAAAGCATTCCAGTGCTCAAACTAGAAGTCGAAATAGGGATTCCTATGACAAAATCTATTATCTGAGATCAATATGGCTGATTGGTCATTTAATATGACGCATATTCTTTTAAGTTATAACTTATTGACTCCAATCTATTTATGCTTTTTTCCTATCATTAATTGCAGGTCTTGTATTGTCTTTTACATTTATTATTTGATATAATATATTTACAGCTTGTAAATTTACACTTGTAACCTCCTAACCTTTATAAATACGGGGAGGGAGACCATTATAGGGGGATTTCTGGGAGAGAGGTGGAAACTCTGTCAAAATAGTAAGAGACACCTATGTACTGTAACTCTATCAATCTGAACAGTGAAACCACCACCTAAAGGCAAAATACAATCAACATGGACATAAGGACCAATCTGACTTTAGCCGAACCACGATAAAAAAGCTCTTGGTGTCCGTTCTTCTCCTCCTTCCTTCTCTTGGTTTCCCGCTTACATACTTGCTACTCACAATCTGGGTGTTGACTAAGATCTGGGTCCACCATATCAGATTTTATTGTCAACATAACCATTATTAGCTCAGTCAATACAAATTGCTAACTCAGAGGTCACAAGCTTTCCACTTACACCATTCATAACATCATATAATATATAGACTACAATCCTATATCTCAAGTAACTACATAGCCTTACATCCACATGTTTCAATTAATCACATAAATATGCCATTGTGCATCTCAATAAGATTAATACTTCCACAAAATTTGTTTAAGTTGCAAGATAACACAATTTTGCTAATCTATCTCTAAATCATAAGGAATTTTGTATAGTTTAAAAGTATAAAAAGTGAGTGATTTACTCATCTCAGTCACCCCAAAATTCTGTAGTCACTCCTTTCCACTAAAAAGGTAGCACTAGTCTTCAATCCTCCTAAGTACTTGAGTGCATTTATTTTATTAGATGGGCCCACTGTACAAAATTGGCTTAGGGTGCTCATGCAAACCAACTTCCCTATTTCAACTTGGCTTAATTTGCTAACAACAACATTGACACATGTTTTGACGTGCTGAATTAGTCACCAATTGCTCTACTTGGTGGGATTGTGCTTCGGCCATACTAACAAATAGGGGACTTGCTAGCTTCAACCTAGATGTAGAATAATAAAGGACAACGAAACTCACACTCAATTGGATGGACAATGAAGCTTGCTCCCCTCTCTCACAACGGTCGGTCATGGCATCAGGTTGGTTGGCGATTGATTTGACATAACAATTGCAACTCGCCAATTGGACTTGGATGGCCAAGGCTTGTTGGGTCTTCACAGTGAACTATGAAGTTGAGAAAACAAGGAATTTCATCAGCAAGTCACCAAATTGAGGAGCTGAGTTAGTAGTTGGTGTTGGGCTTTGTAGGAGAGCTCCTCTCTCTTTTTCTCTCTCTTTCAGCTGAAAAGAAATGAATAGGAGAAGAACAAAGTCTCAACTCATTTGCATTGTGAATCTGATCTATGCTCTTGTATTGCATGGTTAAGAACAAAGTTGGGCGCACTATGAAACCCCACTTAACGCAGATGAGCATGGCAATAGTTTTGATGTGTCTGTGGATCCTTTAGATCGGCGGACACCAGCCTAGCACACCTTTACCATTTAACATATACAAATAGAAGACCAATATTAGTAGAGCTCCATTGGACTTCAGGGCCCTCGCAATATAATCTGGGCTTTGTATATATCCACTCGAGGCGACACTCAGCTTGTTTCCTATATGAAGGGCCTTATTGAGAACGATCTGTCATATAAATCCAATTTACAATCCAACATATGAACATATTTACAATAACTCATTTATATACTGTTTAGCTTCAACCCTTGGCACCACTCAAATGCCATCAAACAATTATAAAGTGTCCGTCCTTCAGACAGAAACTGACATTGCTACCACTGCATGACCAACTCATAACCACTGTATGCACTTTTAAAACTAAGACAATTAAAGTGAAGTTATACATATATTGAAGATAACTTAACAAATTTGAATAAATAAAGAAAATTTTTTAGAATATCTAATTAAATTTATATCATAAGTTTCTTTACATAATAAAAATAATATTTATTTATTGTTTAAAACAACTAAAACTTTAAATCTTTTATCAATCATAAAAATAAAAAATCTACTTGTAGAACTTATTTTATTATTTAATGATAAAATATCATGTAATTATAAATTATCAAATAGCTTATACCAAAATACTTTTTTAAAAAAATTCATTTAACAAACTTTTATTCACAATTATTCAGAGATGGATATTACACTTATTGTGCACAAAGATGCCAAATACATTATGTTGTTGTAAAACAAAAAAAAAATCGAGTGCAAGTACTTTTAACCAGTAGAAGCTAGTCATGTTAATATGCTTCTGTGTGTGTAAGTGTCCTACAAACTGGTAGACAACTTTCTGTTTCTGCTGAATGCATGTATAAGAGGCGCCAAGCATGCTGCCGTATGAAATTTGTTTGACTTACTCTTCTGTCTTGTAGATTTAGATCTTTGAAATACACCCGTCTTTGAGTGGGAAAAAAAATTGGATTGTGTTGGCTGAAAAATTTTATTTCCACATTCTCCTATTTTGTTCAAAGCAAGAGTGCATCTTTTTCCAAATCCAAAATGGAGGTGGGAATAAACCTAGTGTAAAAATAGCTAGATGAGTTTTCTCGAGAAAAGGGAAACTATAGCATGATAAGGCTAATTTTATAATGCATGCCTATATAAAAAAGATTTAATAAATGATATTGTGCTTGTGTGTAAACTCGTATTTTGGTGTCATTTTTGTTGTCTTTTTTCTTGGTTATGTAAGTGATGTGTGAGCAATTTATTTTCACCATCTAAAAGAGTCCAATGCAGTGCCACTCTACAATAGTTCGATGCAAGAGGTAAAGTATTTAGTTGTTCATACAATTGTTTCACTATTTGTCCTAATGCTTATGCTTCACAGAGATGAGAACAAGACACAGAGAAATTAGAAGCAATCAGTATTTTTCTAACGTCTGAATGCATATGCTTCTACATAAGACAAGAAATTACTAGAGTGATCTCACTGATTCTAAAGATATGGAGGTAATAAATCTTAGATAATTGCAATTGGTTTTCCAAATCATTATCACACAAAGTTTGTTACTAAGATATAAGTCCAGTTGATGAGATATTCTCTTTGGCTTTATCTTACAAGTAGACTCAATGGTCTTGATAAAATAATCTTATCAATAGATGAATAAGTAAAAATTATCTTATCAGTATAAAAGAAAACAAAGTAGAACATGAAATTTATGGAAAAACGATAAATTAACGATCCTTACCTGGTTAGAGATAATGGTTTGTATAACTGATTTGATTTGTTCTGTCTTCTACTCTAGTTCCCTTTCAATGAGTTCACCCTGTTTACACCTGCAAACAGAAGTATGCAAGGAGAAAAATCCAAGAGCTGATACATTGGGATGACATCCAGAGTATTACAATTATTGCTTTTTACTCGGCTAATAATGATGAAAGCATGCCTACTTTCCTCCGTTATTTCATAAAGTATTTATTTCTTTTTTACTCAGCTAATAATGACATTTTACTTTAACATATTACAACGGTTATGCTGTTGCTTCATCTAGATGCGCATGTAGTCGTAGTAGTCGGCTCAGAATGCCTTTGTTCTATACTAAAATACTACTTCGGATGAATGGGGAGTTAAGTCGCTTTTTGATCAGTAGCATACTACCCAGTATAGACGGAAGATACCCCACTTTTTAGGATGGCTCGACAACAAGAGGAGGCTTCTTTCTTATTAATTAATAAGTGAACCACCTCTCTATCCGAACCTCTATCCGACTGTGAAGGCAAATCAAGACCCAGAATGGTAGTAAGAAGAAAGGTATTCTCTTCCCTTCTTTCTTCACTCATAGTTCTAGCTTTCTTCATAAGTAAGATCGGTCCCTTTTATCCGGGAAGACTCCTAAATCAATTAACTGGGTATGAGAACCCCTCCCTTGTAGTCTATAGTAGCCTATTGGGGACCCCCTTCATACTTTTGTGTTAGGATTAACTGCCTTTCCTCAGCTGCTTGTATTATACGAATACAAGCTGCTGCACATGACAAGAATCTGCTCTTAGGTGCCTAGCCTTTACCTTCTTGATATGGCACTGCA
>JANHAO010021692.1:0-12426 GCA_026873985.1 Saraca asoca
TGTCTCTCCCTATTCCTCCCATTTTCACAATAAAAAATTTGTTAGCCGAACAATTCATTTTCTTACCATTTCTTCACTTTGCTTCGGGTGGAGAATTAGGATGCTCAATCCTCATGTCCTTCTCATTTAAAAATTACATAATGTAATTAATAATAAATTAATTATTGACAGTAAAATCTGGTCAAGTAATAAGTTTAGTAAATTTCAAACCGTAATTTGGTGAATGTAAAGAGTGAAAGAGAGATAGTAAAAGAGAGGAAGAACAATAAGACGCTAGAAATTTTTAATGTGATTTGTCTAATATCAATCAACCTCTACGTCTATGATTATTGTATTTTTCTGTCTATTTTTATAGAGTATCTGTTTTTGCTGTGTGTTTTTTATTTCTCTCTATTTTCCAAAGAGTATTCCTTTGTTCTCGTCCGTTTTTCCTTTTTTTCGTACAATGATATCAATTTATATTTATAGTTGCTAAGGTGCTACAATTGTAGTTCAAAAAAAAGAAGAAATAATAAATTAATTGCAAGTTAATTTCTGCAAATTGGTGCCTATAAGTTGGTATCCGCAAGCTGGTCCTTCCTTAGGTTTAACAATTGTGAGCTTCCAGATAAAAGTTGGGAAGGTGTTTGATAATGTGCAAGCTAGACCACGTTCTTGACAACCTGAGGTTACTGTTTTGACCCTTATCCACCAACAGCCTGAGTTAGCGTTTAAGCGAGCTCGTACCTTTATTTAGTGTCTTCTATCATAGTTGAGCTAAGGCTTTCACTAGTTGGACTCTATTGATGGTGGACTTTGGTTCTATCAAATCTAGCCAATGAGAGGGATTCTTTTGGGATCCAAGCTACTATTCGGTTGTACAAATATCAATAAAGACAACAAACAGTAGAAAGTGAACAAAAAGCAAGATGAAAATGGCAGGGTTTAACGTGGTTCGGCCAAAATCAGATGGCACCGATCCTTGCGTCCACGGTAGCGTTTTGTTACTTCTGGGGAGATTTTTTATAGAGTTTCAATTCAATAGCTTTTCCTTTTCTTACATAAGACTCCCTCCTCTTATTTATAGAGAAGAGGAGGTTACAAGTGTAATTTTACATATTGTATTTCTATTACATTAAGAATAAATATACAACAATTTAGACTACTGCAAAATGACTTCAGCAGACTGCTTTCTACGAGTGGGGGCCCAGTGGCTGTACTTTACAGAATGACGATGCAAGTTGTTTAAGTGGATGCCAACCTTGCACTTAATCTCTGCAAGCTTCTTGCGGAGTGAGGTGTTTCACCTCACTGATCAAGGTCCCGGCTTGGGGTTATGTAGCGACATCTGGCTCGTGCTTCACGTGGGATAAGCTACTAGGCCATACGAGTTGGGGTTCATTGTTAACGAATTGAGGGCTACTTCGAGCTGGTCTTTTTGCTTAGCGAGCTATGACTTCTTTTTCTAGACTTGGTCCGTTGCCGGACCTTTGCTAGCTCATTTTGCATAATCAAAAAATACCTATAACATGAGCCCCCCAATTCTTAACTCACTTTGCGAGCTAGAAGTTGAACAATCTTGTTGGCAAAGGGCTTTCTTTATGGATTATCGTACAATCAAAGTCTTTGGTCAATGTGTTGTTTCATCTGACCCAAGCCATACCTCATCCGGTACATGCCTCATGCCCATTGGCCGGTCAGCCTCGTTTTCTTCCAAGAAATTCAATGAAGGTAGTTGGGAGTTCTTCTGGACTCTTCAATGAGACTAATCCGTTCTTATTTAAGATGAAGGGAGTCTTTCTTCTGTCTTCATTGAGATCCAATGGGAACTTCAGATAAGCCCCCCATACCTCTGGTGCTCTATGTTTCTGGTGAAGTGTGCATAGTCTGTTGCATAAGAAGCCTTTTTAGGCAATTCTCTTTCTCTGAGAATGAAGGAAGATCTCATGTAGATCTTGGATTATTTCCTCACTGTGATACTGTAGGGCTTTTCCTTCCCAGCCATCCTAGCATGCCTCTGATTGGTGTATGCCCTAGAAGCCGATCATAGGATGATTATTTTTGCATACATTGTATTACATTTTAAAGGCAATTCAATTATTATATTTTTTTTATATCTACGTAATATAAATAAATATAATAATTGTCTTTAGAATAATTTATTTTTCTTAAAATGTCCCTAGCCGAGTATTGTTGTGAACTGGGATAGTAATCATATAGCAATACTAATATGTATGATGACTAATGACTAAAAGTCATGGATATGAGATATCAAGTCATTACATGGGTACATATTAGAGAACAAAATGTACTGGACCAACCCACTATAAGAATGCTACATGGATGGTTATGTGTCATAAGTAATTCTTGTAGTGACCATAACATATGTAGTTCTTGGACCTAAAATCACCATGATTCCTTACATGAGGAGTCATTTACTTTGACACTGTCTAATGTCACCTTTAATAGGGTAGCCTAAAAGGCAATGGTTAGGTATTTCACAAATCATACAGAGGGATGTGTATAATCTAAATGGGATTTTATCCCTCCTTCTTAGGAGGAGTAATATCCATGGGCCCCTTGATTAAGTAGGACTAAGAAATGCATGGTCATGCTCAAATGAATCAATATGTGATATTGATTCATTTGTTTTCAATTAGTCACTCAGGGATCAAGAAACGTAGATTAAATTATTAAGGGGATAACACATTCCATGCCTTGAGTTCAATTTGGATATTTGAACAAAAGGGACTAAGATACATAGGATATTGATCACTATTTAGGTATGTCAAATCACAGACATTCTTATCACTTTTGTGGTAGTGATGTATTGCTAGATATCACTCACTGTCTATGATGCTAAAATTAGATTAATTTTGGTACATTGCTAACGTAATAAGAACCTGTAGGGTCGCACACAAAGAGTAAGACAAATTTCAAATTAATGTAATATAATTAAGATTCCTGATTGGATTAAGAGATCCTTGAAATCTAACCTAATATATATAATAGAATATTAGATTATATTATAATATTATATTATTTAATATTAAAGTAATACTATATTTCTCTTTGGCTTTATTAAGGTTATATTATATTGGGCTTAATTATTGATAGTAGTTAGACTAAGTCAATAACTAAAGCCCAAAAGCCTTTCTACACTTTCTATTGGACTAGGACTCTCAGTTGGGCTAAGACTAGGACTTTCAATTGGACTAGACCTAGATCTTTTCTCACTAAATCCTAAAGCTATAAATATAACACTTAGAGATTAGTGAAGTGGCAGAATAAGAGAAAAGGTTTTTGAAAAACAATTGAGAGCTTCTAGAAAATAGAGAGAGAGGCGTTTCCTAAAAGAAGTGCTGTGAGAGAGGCTGTTCCATCCGGTAGATCAAAGTTTTGTCATCCTTGTGTGTGGATACCGTAAAGCCACAGATTTATCAATCTATGTTGGTGATTTCTACATCAAACCTCAACATTACATCCAGCTGTAATATCATAAGAGACGAAAATTCATCAATCTGTGTTGCTAATTTTTGCATAAAAAATGCAACACCATAAGGTATGATCTTAACTAATTGATTTATGTTTTGTGAATGGATCCTGGGTGGGTTTCAAAAATTTTAATTTTCCACTGTGCTTGATGCTTCGAAACCTAACACCTCTTTGGAGTCTTTGGTGCTTAGGGTGAGGCTAAAGAGGAGCTTGCTACTAAGGAAGGTGGTTAGAAGAAGAAAATTGGGAATCAGGCACACTCCATGGTTCCCTAAGGATAAAGCTCCCAGAAGCCGGCTTCTTTTTATTCTTTTTAGCTTTCGGCTTGTTCTGTTTTGTATTTTGAATCTTGACTTTCTGATGTAATTTTACGTTGTTGAGACTTTTTAATGAAGGATGCTCTTTATAACTCTTGCATATTGTGCTGGATATTCTACATATCATAGACGAAGGCATAAATTCCTATAAATCATAGTAAAACAAAAGGTCTTAGATAAACAATTGGTTATATTTATTAACAAATCTGAAAACCAGAATGTTTTAGTGATAAGTAATGTAAAAATAGATTGCATGATAGCTACAAACATTAGGTCACATTAGAGCTACAAGCATTAGGTCACATGAGAGCTATGAACATTAGGTTGCATTTGAGCTGTAAGCATTAGGTCGTATGAGTTTATTTTGAGCATCTTTACACCTCAACTGGACCAAAGGTCACAATCGGCCAAAGAGTTTTCAGAATGAACTCCGAGGGCCTCAACTCGAAAGCTGACAATTGTATTGGAATGGGCTCCAGTGGCCTCAACTCTATGGCCTCAGCTCGAAGGCTAGCAATTGTACTAGAATGAGCTCCAACATCCTTAGCTCGAAAGTTGGCAATTGTACTGGAATGAGGGCAATTATACTAGAATGAGTTTTAATGGCCTCAACTTAAAGGCTGGCAATTATGCAAAGTTGCATGAAAGCCATGCCTATGCAAAGCATGAGCCCAGGTCACATGAAAGTTGTGCCTTAGCAAAACATGAAGCCAGGTCGCATGAAAGCTATGCCTTGGAAAAGCATAAGCCCAGGTCTCATGAAAGATGAGCCCTGGGAAACCTTGCTGTATGATGGGTAACTAATCTTGTCAGGCTTGAGGATAACTTACTTTTTGCCACAACACTTTGCAAAGAGTTCATTCAAAAATCGACAAAGGAATTCAAAATGCATTCATTATTTCTCGAAATCCATTACAACATCAATAAATGATTCTCATCGTAGGGGCCTCTTCTTGTCCGGGGTCTTATTGGGAAGGCTCAAGTCACTACCCTGGAGGTTGCACTACGTAACTGCGCAAGTGACCCCTCTTGATGAATTCCTCGATATCGTCCCTGAGTTCCTAACAATCTGAACTGCCATGCCCGACCTTACTATGATAGATGCAAACTCTTGCTTGTTTCTCTACTTGTAATGAATCTTTATAGGGCTAGGTTTTTCGAGGTCATCTCTTTCTCTTTCTGTTATGAATATCCTGTCTTGGGTGTCCGATAGGATGTTATGATGCTTATGGTGAGCTAGGGGCTAAGGTTGCTGACCCTAGGATATGCTGGACTTCTTTATAGCACGCTTGTACAAGTGGTCACCTTAATCCATATTGCCCCTTTTCTTATTATGGGCGAAGCCATCCTTCTCATCCTTTCGGTCAGGCTTTCTTGAGCCGAAGGTTTCTTCCCATTTGACTTGAATTGTAACTTGTTCATAGAACTTGATTAAGTGCTTTATCAAAGACTTATATAGACTTCTATAAAGCTTTCCATCTTTACAGAGTCCCATGGAGATTGTTGCCAGAATGGTTTCTTCAAATGCATTCTCCACTGAGTTAACTTCAAGCTTGAACTTGGCAATGTAATCCTTCAGTGACTTATGCTTACGCTAGAAAATCATTATGAGGTAATAGGGAGCATGAGTTGCCTCTTCAACACTCAATATTCGCTAATGAACTTCTATTGGCAATTTTTCCAACTACATACTAAGTGAGCTGGAAGGTTTCTAAGCCAGGTTTGAGGTACACCTCCTAGTATAGCTGGGAAAACCTGACATTTGACCAAAGGATCAATTGTTTGCGAATCCATCTAAATGTTGAACATGTCCAAATGGTCATAAGGATTAGTATCTCCATTGTACAGAGAAATCATGGGGACTTTAAGCTTGAGAGGGAGGAGCTAAGCCTTGATCTCTTTGGAGAATGGTGACCTATCCTCATAGCAAGCTTGATCATTTAGAGCTCATAAATATTCCTCCAACTAGTTGATTTTTTTATATAATTCTTCTAACAGTGGGCCCCGCCCCTTAGATCATTGGCTAGAAGATTGCTGATCCCTTTGACTCTCTTGGTCATGAGAGTGGCGAACCGGAGTTTGCTGTTATGAGCAGTGACCTGAAGACTAATTGGCTCTGCTCAAACATCCAACTCGTTACCATTGAGAAAAACTCTCAGGTATAGCAGCTTCATTTTGCCTTTGCAAACCCTAAGCTTGTGCTTGTGCTAGTGCAATCACTATTTTAGTTAGTTCTCCTATCATGTTCTCTAACCTATATTGGTGTTGAAACCAGGTTTGCATTTCGTTGGTCTTAAAGATAGTAATGGCATGTTGGTGATGAGCTAAAGGGGGTAAACCATTAGCGGCTTGAGCAGTAGAAGAACTTGCTATATGACCCTCAAACTAGCTGACAACAACATCTGACTTCCTTATAGTCTTCCCTCTAGCCATTACAACTAAGCAAAGTCAATCAGAAAAATAGAGAGACAACCAGAGAATAGATGAGTCCCACAAGATGTGCCAAAATGTTGATGATAGATTTTGGTTCTGTCAAATCTAATCAATGAGAGGGGTTCTTTTGAGACCCAAGCTATTATCCGGTTGTACAAATATCAACAAAGACAACAAACAACAGAAAACAAACAAGGAGCAAGATGAAAATGGCAGGGTTTAACGTGGTTTGGCCAAAATCGAATGGAACCAATCCTTTCGTCTATGGTAGCATTTTATTACTTCTAGGGAGATTTTTTATAGAGTTTTAGTTCAATAGTTTTTCCTTTTCTCACAGAAGACTCCTCCCTCTTATTTATAGAGAAGAGGAGGTTACAGGTATAATTTTACATGTTGTATTTTTGTTACATTAAGAATAGATATACAAGACAGTTTAGACTACTGCAAAATGGCTTCAACAAACTGCTTTCTGTGAGTAAGGGCCCGGTGGCTGTACTTTGCAGAATGGCGATGCAAGTATTTAAGTGGATGCCAACCTTGCACTCAGCCTTAGCAAGCTTCTTGTGGAGCGAGGTGTTTCACCTGGCTGATCGAGGTCCCGGCTTGGGGTTATGTAGCGATGTCTGGCTCGTGCTTCGCGTAGGATGAGCTGTTAGGCTATACGACCTGGGGTCCATTGTTAGCTAGTAGAGGGCTACTTTGAGTTGCTCTTTTTGCTTAGCGAGCTGCAACTTCTTTTGCTGGACTTAGTCCATTGCTAGGCCTTTACTAGCCCATTTTGTAGAACCAGAAAACCCCTATAATAGACTCATTCATTAGGCTTTTGCTAGCCCATTTTCATGGTTCCAAAAATACCCAAAACAATAATAATTATCTAAAGATATATACTAACAATGTCAAGACAGTAAACAATAATACACAATTTTAATTTTAGCTTAGTTTTAAAAAAAATATCAATATTTAAATAAAATGATAAAATACATGATTTTAATTTTCATTATTACTTATTATGTATTTATTTTAACTTTTTTCAAGTATTTTATAAGTTCGTGTCTACTTTATCTTTACATGAATATTATTAATGATCAAACTTTAGTGTCAAAAATAATATAATTTAATATATTAAATTAACTAATAGTTATACTAATATATATTAAATATACATAAACATCAATCATATATAATATAATATGAGTATAACAAGGGTTGGATAGTATAATTTAATATATTAAATGGCTCATTTTGGAAAATCATATTCCACATTTTTTAAAAAAAATGGTGGAGACTTAATTAATAATAATAATAATAATAATAAAGTGTGATTGGTACCATGTGTTTCTACTATTAATGACATAATTGTATATTCAAGTATCATATATATATATATTTATGTTCATATATATATATATATATATCTTGTTTATATTTAAGTCATTATAGAATGAAGGTTGAATCCCTAATTAAAATGAGGAAAGTTCTAATTGTGTTTAACCTATCAGATAATTATCCTTTGTTGATATATATGTTTGTAACAATATGAAGTGCTATTTTATTACTAATGTCGAATAGTCATTTATATTCACCTCAATAGAACGTTGTACTTATAAGTTGTAATTGTATTTGACCTATCTATTAATGATCCTTTGTAGATATATGTTTGTAATAGTACAAGATACTATTTTGTTACTAACGTTGAATAGACATTCATATTTACCTTAGTAGGATCTTGTGTTTAATATGTCAATTAATGATCTTTTGTAGATATGTGTTTGTGACAATATGAAATACTATTTTGTTAATAATGTCAAATAAACATTCATAATTATCTCAATAAGATATTGTACTCATTCATTGTAATTGATTCACCTTATATGGGGAAATAATTATATCAATGAGATCAATTATCAATTCTTTATGGATATATGGTTCTGATAGTAGGAGGTGCTATTATGTGATTGATAATGGTACCTGCACTCTCCTATATCCATTCCTCTTTACTTCCTTTCTATATTAGAAAAAATTTGTTAGCTCAACCCTTTCTTTTTATAAATAAAAAGGGTTTTTTTCCTAATATGGAAAGAAGAGTAAGAAGGGAATGATCACAAGGAAGTGCAACTAGCATTACTCTTTATGATTAATGACGAAAAGACATTAAAGTTACCTCAATAAGGATAACAGAATTTGATATTTTTCTATAAAGAAGCAATTTGAAGTAGGTGTTAATGCTTGGGCCCTATAGCAAATGTTTATGTTGTGGCAATTATGCTAATGCATGTTTCTCTCAATTGTACTAATGTTGTTAGAGAGAAAATTTGATAAGTTTTATACTTATCCTAAATGGTTATAGAACTCCACTACTAAAAGGTTTTTACCATTTGGAATAATGTTAACTTAAATGAGATCATTTTGTCTTTTGATATATTATGTTAGTTGGAGTGCGTATGTGATAATTATATTATATTGATAGCCATGAACTATATACCCACTCATAAACAGGCTTTAAACATTTAGAGCATTACCGACTCAAATGGAGTTGATTCAACCTTGTGAAGTCTCGAATTAGTGGGAATACATATAATTTCATTGTGTACATAATTATGTTTATTACTAATGTTGTCGTAATAATATTTCATTATCATATGATGTTTTTAAGCACAATTGTAATAAATATATGGCATACTGCTTGGTTATAATATAGAGATATTTTAACCCAATCTCAATTTTGTTACGCTAAGATATGCTGTAGAATCTCAATAATGCATCATGAACAAATGTTAGGACTATTTTAGTGATATTCACATCTGATCACATTTATTATTTCGTATTTCTTTATTTCCCACATCCATTTTGTGTTTGGTCATTGAGGTATAGGTCTTAACATGTATGACATCAATGTTCTTATTGGATATGATAATCCACGTATTAAAGACTTATAATCTTATTATGGGTTGAAGATTGTATAATACTAAATCATTATTTGAATTTTATTATTGTGGCTGTAATCCATAATATTATTTTTCTTGATCTATACTAGATTATTGAAATAATATTGTAGACTAATATAATTAGTCAATTTACTGTAAATTAAATTACTAAATGTCAAATAATATTATTTATTTATTAGTCCAAATATGTTATTACATTGTTATTGGGCTTTAATATAACATTTAGACTATCTGTCGATCTATTATTATGTGAACTTTGTTTGTTGGGCTATTGATGATGGGAAAACAAATACAATTTGTTCCCACTAGAAAATCCCTACTCTCACCATATATAATACTGTTATTATCCTATTGATATAGCAGACTCTAATTTAATGATGACATTTAGGATAGAAAAGAGTTCATTTCTTCTTTATTCTTTCTTTTTTTTCTCTTTTACAGGGATCATAGATAAATATAATGAATAACAGTTATGAATATCAGATTATCACAATATATATGTTTAATTATAAAATCATTATTATTATATATATACAATTTATAGGATGTGACCAGATTTGAATATAATATATTGATAGCTTCAATTATTTCCAACAAATTGTTGACGGTAAAATTTGATTCGTATGGTGATCCCAAATCTTAGCCAATGAAGGATAGTTCTGTGAACTTCAAACTGTAATCTAGTTATATGCATGTAAGATGGATGTACAAAAGTAAAGAGGGAAAGAGAAGGAAATGGAGCAACCACAGAGGTTTTTTAACGTGGTTCAGCTAAAATCTTTTTTTGGATTCCTATGTCCACAGTGGAGTGTTATTTTCTAAGGGAAGTGTTTTTACAAAGCTTTCTCTCTTGTCTAGCAAAGTCTCAGCTAGTATTTTTCACACAATTTACAATGGTTTAAGCCCCCTATTTATAGAAGTATAGAGGGGTACAAATATAATTTGATAAATTATAAATATGTTACATCAAGTGATAAATGTAAAAGACATCTTGGACTCATATAAGTAAGTTTTTACAGGTTACTTTCTACGGGTGGGCCCCGTGAGTTGACATTTACTAGGGAGGTGCTAGAGCTCTCCTTTGAGCTTAAGTGCTGGGAGCTAGCTGAGACAGAGAGCTAGCTAAGGATGCTACCTGGGAGGTAGTTGAGGTAGCAAATTGGGAGCTAGCTATTGTAGCGACCTAGGAGATAGCTAAGGACTTTGACTTGAGCGACCTGGGGCTAGCTGTCGTAGCGAGGTGGAGTTTGTAAGTGAGGTCTTTAGCGACCTAAATGACTTAGACCCTTCCAGCTGCACTTGGGCTTTTGCCATCCCATTTCTCATGGCACCAGAAAATACATATAACATTAGCCCCCCTAGTTCTCAATGTGCTTTGTGGACTAGGAGATAAAACTTACTGGCAAAAGCTAATACCCTCATTTTCCAATATGTTTTAGACTTGTGCATTTCTGAGTATGTTCGTAATTTTACCTCCTTGAATGAGATCTTTTAAAGAATGAATTTTTCATGATTCATGCATGTTCTGTTGGACATTCTGTGTGATACAGAAGATAATATGTTGGTCCAAATATATTCTTATGATTGTGATTCGGTCGATAATGAGAATAAGTACCAGGTGTGCCGAAGCTGGAGCTCTAGAGGCTTAGTGCGTTTAGTACCAGGTGTGCCCGAGCAGTATTATTATTAGCTTTGGAAGCTTAGTGTGTTTAGCACTAGGTGTGCTCAAGCTCGCTCTGAAGACTTAGTGCATTTAGCATCAGGTGTGTCCAAGTAGTATTATTAGTAGCTTTGGAGGCTTAGTGGGCTTAGCACTAGGTGTGCCCAAGCTCGCTCTAGAGGCTTAGTACATTTAGCACTAGGTGTGCCTGAGCGGTATTAAAAATTCAAAATTTAAAATTGTAATGTATATGAAATTTACAAAACAAATAAATAAATAATAAAATTAACAAGTGACTTTATTTATTAAATAAGAATAATCACACACCTTATTATTAGAGAATTTAAGAATTTATTTTTGAATTATTGTCAGATGTTTTTACTTTTATCCAATAAACGAAAATTAATTGTTAATTTTATTATTCATCTATTAATATTATAAGATAATTCTTATTAAAAATAAGATTTTTCAATTTTCAAGAACAGGAAAAAAATTGAGATATGACCTTTATTTACTAGTGAAGTAAACACGTTATATGGCTGCAGCATTATCAGAAGTTGTCGGTTCCGAAAACCAACTCGCCGTCGTCTTCCCTTTGAGATTGATTACAAAATCACAGAGACAAAAAGGCTTTGTTGGGTATCACAAGTTAGTTTGTTGGGTATCACAAGTTAGTTTTGTGAGTAATTTAAGAGGGTAAATATATTTGATTTAACACAAAATTTTGTCAAAAATAAGTATTATATAAAGGCCTTGTTACTCAAATTTATAAACGGTTTAAATTGTGTATTATTTTTTTTTTATTTTTTTCCCTCATTTCAAAGGTGTTTTCATATTTTTGGCTTGCTTCGCTTGTTTAATACAAGTAGGAAAGTATATGGTCTTATTCCTTGCATTTTTAGTTTTGTATCCATATAAAATGACACAAAATCTTCACTCGAAATTATGAGAAAAGATCTCATATTAACTCACAAAAAATATATCTACTCTTATTATTTGACCTTTGACTCAAAATAACCTTTATGGGGGAAGTGTCGGAAACTTGTCTGCGGCTCGTTGGGGGCACATCGGGGCCATATTAGGTGCCTGTTAGCACTTAATTTAGGGGTCTAAAGAGTGTATTAGCTTGAAACCTTCCTTGCATATTCTAAATTATGTAATGAGACATATATCAATAAAAGGAATTATCCCCTTCCCTATTGAGGCTACTTATGTGGGGTATTCTTGAGGCTTGGTTGTTCAATTGCTTTGGTTTATAGGCTTATATTGCCTTTGGACATGTTGTGCATATTTCACAATGTCCCACCTATCTATCTAAGTGTGACTTGAGTTTATTGGAAGGTAGAGACGTTGGCTAAGAGTGGCAAGCATGTATCGCATGGTTTTGGCTACAAAGCTATCAGCCTGTGACATTTTGTATCATAGCCCAGTTGCTAGAAAGCAAATTAGGTGGCCACACAGACTTGATTTCACACCAAGCGCTAGTCTTACTAAGCCCCTAAGTTCTCGCTAAGAGGAGTAACATGGAGGATAGGTAAGCAAGAAGGCATGGTAGGTAGGGTGGATTGGCTAGAGAGTCAAGTGGTGGGAAAGAGTT
>JANHAO010021693.1:0-12436 GCA_026873985.1 Saraca asoca
CAAAGGTAATTACATATGCAGTAAATCTATTACATCTATATTTAATGTACAAGATAGAGTATGTAGACTAGATTTTCTGCTTTCGACTGCTGCAGGCCATCTTCTGCAGGTGGGGCCCATTTGTCTGTTGAGGCAAGACATGATTCAACCTTTCTGTCAGGCGAGCCCTTGGTCATAGGCCATACTTAATCAGGTCACTTGCCTCGACCCCGGAAATAGCGAGTTTGGACCCACGTCTTTGGGCATGAGTTGGGGTTGACGAAGTTACTTTGCAATGCGGTGAAACGACCCTAGGCGCTGCTTAAGTTAATCCTTTCACTGGTTTCGATCTTCTCGTGAGCGCTCTCGACCCTAGCCAGTTTTTGCATATAACATGTTTCAAGATAGTTTTTACAGAGTTCCATTACAATATCCTCCTCCTCTCTCATTACAAAGGGCTTCTTTCCCTTATTTATATAGGGAAGAAGGTTACAAGTGTGATTACATAATTTGTATATCTATTACATCAAATAATAAATGTGTAAGACAGTCTAAAGTATAGCAAGTTGGTCTTCACAAACTGTTGGTTGACTATGAGAAATGCCTTCTGTGGGTGGGACCTGTGGGCTGCATTCTGTAGAATGATAGCATAAGTTGTTCATTAGCTATTTGCTCAACCTTAGCAGGCTTCTAGTAGGGTGAGACATTGCAGGCTATTTCTGCTTCACAAGGTCAAGTTTGAGCAGGTAGCAAGCTCGAGCTATTAACAAGTTAAGGACCATTGTTGAGAAGCTGGAGGTTACTACTCAGTGAGCTGGATACACAGTGACCCCATTGCAATGCAACCTGGGCTTCGTTCTTGATTTTTTCTAAACTTCTGCTAGCCCATCTTGTGATACCGAATTTCTCCCATAACATATTTACTTTGATAGTTACCTCTTAGCCCCTTTTTTATCTTGAAAATACACTTTTTCTTTCACCACTTTTCTTATGTCAAGCAACTTATTGTAACCTTCAATGGTTAGGGTCATGTCATGTTGATTGAATGTGAAGCAACGATAAGATGAATCCCAAAAATGTAATATGGCCTTCAGCAGAGGTGTATCAACCAAAACAAAAAAGAGATATACTAGATTTCCATACTTGGCTTAGGTCTTTCTTCTCTGTATTGAGCCAAACTTGCATCAATACTTTCAAGTCATTCTGTTCAAAGTCAACCTCCCTGATTTTAAGTAATTGGACAAATTTTTGTTGATTAATATAGTCCCTCTTCTCTAGCTAAACAATCTTTGAATCTTGTATTACCTTCAATTGACTATCAAACCCTACCATACAACCCCTTTTTCCATGTTTTTAATGTGAAATAACAAGCATAATAACTTTTTAGTGATATTTGTGCTTGATTGAATCATGAATGCAAGATGCACAAAAAATGCAACAAAAAAATGTTAGTGAATTGTTATGAATATGGGAAAACAAGCAAAAATTTAAAAATGATAGGCTATGGAAGTCTTTTTTCTAAAAATAAGCAAGCCATTTACAAATTCTAAACACAGTTGTGTTCTTGATCCTTCTTAAATTATACTTCATTTACATTTATGACTTTACACTTGATAATTCAAATAAAGGGAAATGACATTAAATCCTATAAGGTCGATGTATCAGCTTTAGAAATAAGCTTCCATATCCTATTACATTGAAAATAAAGAGATTAAGGATGGGAATGTTCTCTCATGCTTCCTAGGAAGGTAACAGGAGTGTCTCGACTTACCTTTTGTTGGTTTTAACCTATAGCACCTAATGACTAAAGGTTCTCAAATTGTTCGTACTATTGCTATTGCAAGGCTAGTAAGGTCCTCAATCCTCACCTATGACAAGCTTCTAATAGAAAGAATTAAATTTGAGTGAGTGTGTTTCGCTAGCCTACACAAAGACCAACAATCTCACAAAGGCATCACTACTTTGCCCTCTAACTAATCCTACAAATTTTTTTAAGAGCTCAGGTTGGGGGCTTATATGTGTGAGTGATCATTCACACTGTGTAAGAAAGAACCTACAAACCAAATCATGATCATGACAAATCAAACTAAATAAAAAAAAAACAAGTTATAAGAAGAAAGGAAAACTAACAAGCAGGCAAATAATGATGAGCTGAAAGGAAAACTCTAAAAGATAGCAAGTAAAATGTAATGGCTAAACCACGATTAGTCCCTAGTGGATTCGCCAAGCTATTAAAAGATCCACGATGGCAATGCATGATTTAGATGAGTGAATCCCACACATGAGTAATGTTTATAGCATAAGATGAAAGACAAGAAATGGAAATTTAAAATACGCACAAATTTGAGAAATTAAAAGGACTCACCACCAATCATTTTTAATGGTGTGATTGGAACACCAAAATAAGGTTTATGTAAATTTAGACTTTTGGTTCAAGGGTATATTACGTGTAAGGAAGGTATTAACACCCTACATCATTTGTTTGTAGAATGGTTACTTGTTTATCCTAATGTTATCTTTCATTTGAAACTGATTCGTTAATTATATAGTTTGTTTATTTATCCTCTTTTTTTTAAAACAGAATAAAATTTTATTTATTTATTATTTTTATCCCATCTTGTTTTACATAAAATTAAATGTCATCTATAACTTAAAAAATCATGAGTGATTAGAGAAATCATTGATTTTTGAGGTATATATTAATATGTTTACAACAACGATCATTAAGCGACCTTAAAATTATTTTCACAAAATTTCAATTCTAAAATCAAGAAAAAATTATAATGTAAGGAAATTTCATTTCCTTCTTTGGAAGGGGTACCTACTTAATTAATGTCGAAACAATGCTAACATTTTTCAATTTTATTTAGCTTTATTTTTATTTAAAGGAAGGTTGCTTGTAATAAATTAAATAGTACAATATATTTTGATGTCAAATTCTTCCAATTTCATAGTTAAATTCAGATAAAATAAATGGCTCAAGAATATTGAGGGCCATCAATATTGTATTTTCAATTGGATTCCTCAACCTTAATCCATCCTAGGCATAATTTCATTTTTTATTTTATGCAATATAGACTTAGAATAAGGTGTAAAGTAAAGTTAGATTGTAGTGTATTACTAAAACTATATGAGAGATGCTCAATTTAATAGTAAAACAAAAGTGAAGTTAAAAAGGAATTTTTTTACTTGAAATATTACATAAATTTTATTAATTTGATATGTCATATTAATTTTATTAATACGAAAAATCTGTCCAACTACATGGTCAAACTCAAACAAAAGAAAATGCCTCAAGAGTATTAGTAACCATATTTATTGCACCTGCAATCAGATTTCTCAACTATTAATTAAAATGATATGCTCGAAGACATGATAAAAATGGCATATTCTAAAATATAGTGTAATATATATATATAAACTAAAAAAATTTATAATGATTTCCTGTATAATAATATGGGAAATTTCTTTTTGAAATTTTACTTGCTCACCTAATTTAACTCCTAAAATACCCCTTACCTTAAGAATACTAGAAAATATAGACTAAACTTTCAATTTTTTTTAGTTTATTCCATCATAGGATATTATATATGAAAACATAAATAAAAAAAATTTAACATGCAATGAAGTGATATATTTGTAATAATAAATATATAAACAAAATAACATCATAAGAAAGATGGAAAAAAAACAAAAATGCAAACATACAATCAGTGCATATAAAAGCAAGACCAAATAAACTCTACACTCTATGCTTTTGTCTCTCGGCTTCTCATTCAACAAATTGCTGGAGAGTAAAACAAAAAAATAGCAAAAGTCTAAAATAATAAGGTAAATAATAGAATAAAAACAAAAAAGGATTGGATCACATATTGAAAATGACCAAAGCTAAAACAAGAAGGAAAGAGATTAAAAACAAAGGACAAGAAAAGTTAAGATAATAAAGAAAAAAAATCAAAAGAATGGAACAATATCAACACTTCTTCAAAAGACAGAGACCCATTCTGATCTCTATCTCACATGCACTCTATGTCATTTTCCTACATCTTCACCTCCCCTCCACCTTTTTTCACAACAACCCAACCATTGAAATATTAAGACTCATTAAAGGTTTGAGAATAAAGATTTGAGTTTCTATTTTGAGTTTGAGATTGAAGGTTTGATTTCAAACTTTATCTTTTCTTTTCTCATACTTATTTATCTCTCTTTTCATCAGCTTATTCTTATCTCTATGTGGCTTGCCCCTTTTCTATTTTAACTATTTCTACTTTTTTTACAAAATGCAATCATATAAACAAAGAAAAATAAAACAATAAAAAAAATGTTGTGGGTGTGTGTGGGTATAAGATGAGGGAGGATAAGAGATATACCAATGCTTCAAATTTTTACGAAAGTTTTTGTGACCTAATGATAACTAGTTTGTTGATCGTGCTTTGCATTATGTTTCATGTGTGATTTGAGTTTTTTAACAAATTCTTCTCTTTAAAGAAGAAGCTCTTTTCTTCTCTATATTTTCTGGTTAATCCCCATTTAGAAGAAACTTCAGATTATTTAACAATAGGGTTGTGCCATTTTTGCTTAGTTTTATGTATGATTCTTAGTTAATTCCAAATTCAAAGTCCCAAATTTGGCAATTGTGTGGCTCCATGGTCAAAGGGCACTTCTCAAGGGGAAAAGAGAGACTAAGGTGTCGTGTTCTTCACAACAACAAAGTGGTCATGTATGTTTTGATTTTCAAATTTTTCTTTTTTTGAAAAGAAATTAGATAAAGACTTTTTGTATTATTTATTTATTTTGTATAATGGAAACATGTCTTATTAACATATCATGACTCAAAACCCTAGTTATGACTGACATGAATATCAATCCTTTCATTGATAATCACCATTCTATATCTCAATTCTACTAATTCATTTTATTCATGACATACTAAATTTCATTATCATTCAAATGACTCAATTTGACTTGGTAGCTAAGAAAGGAAACAAATCTATATGATTTCAGACAGCAAATATATTTATATAACTAAAATTTACATGATGTATAGAGACATCACCCATTGAGGCACATGTCCCTTGTTGCCATCAATGTTCACCTCTCAACATACATTTTCCAAAATCCTCATACATACCTTTTGCTAGTTTCAATAACCACTCTTCTTCAACACCCTAGGTTCCTTTAGGGATAACACAAAATAAAGTTAATTTAACCTATAGCTTATAAGGATTTCAAAAGTTTAGGTTAGACTAACTCTATCCGTAAGGATTTGATGACCATGCTATTTACATTTTCAAAAGGTGATCCAAAAAGAGTGTAAGTGAAAGATCCTCTAAGGATGAAACCATCTCATAAGCATCATTAGTAATGCATTTGGGGGTTACAAAGGGATGATTTCTATCTCGTGTAACACCTCACATCCTGTCAAGTTTAAGATTATGATATAATGTATTTTAATTTTATATGCCCCTAATGGACTATTGACCGTAGTGGTGAATGTATTAGCTATGATTTCCATTTGTTGATTATCCATCTTACTTTGAAATGGGGGAATTGACCACTAATTCTTGAGTATTTGAAAAACAATCTACAAAATAATAAGTCTCGGGCTCTGTGAGCTAGATACATACCAAATATATGAATTCATCACACAGCAAGAGTCATACATTCATACACATGTATACATGCCATCAACAAATAGCTGGTATTTATATCATTTTCATAAAGATTCATAGGGTATTCAAAGATTTACCACTAAGGTAATTCACAATATGTATTTCTCAGTGCATTAGGCCACTCTAGGCAAATTCTGGCTCTCATAGTTGTATGTCAACATTTCATATTCATTATGTATATCAATTTCGTGATATCACATTTCAACATGTCATGTAACAATAATAGAAATCATGTAGTGCACAGTCATAATTCAATTATAACCTTCCTTATTACTCTAATCCCATCTTATCCTGCACAAACCCAGTCTTTTCCCTTCAACACCCACTTTATACCCCTCTACCATATTGGAATGCATAGATCTAGGATCTGATTCATAATTTCCACCATACCCATCATTCTCATATCAAACCTCAAAAGGTTGTCAAGTATTCAATCATTCCATTCTCACAATGAATATTTCATCACTTTCATATTAACATATTTCATCATCATTCATGACATTGTGTGTCATTTCATGTCTCACATACATAATCAAGATTTGCATCATATAATCATTCATTGTAATGATTATAATTTCAACAACAATCATAACTTCATAATATCACCTTTCCACAATCACAATCATTCATGAACATTGCAATGCTTTTTCAACTCATATTTGCATTTCTTTTAAACTCATTATTTGGAAATTATTATATGCACATCCATTATAATGTTAGTTTATAAACCACTCCCTTAGGATATTACATTGGCCATATATGTTTAATTGGGCTTTCTATGGTTTTGAGTCAAAGAAATAGAGCGTAAATTCAAGTAAGGAAAAATAGGACTAAACAAATGGAATTTTTGTTGAAAGTGCAATCAGAATGACGAATAGAATAGCTAAATAAAAATGAGTATGATCATGATTAGAATTGGAAAACTTATTTGTGAAAAGCTCTATTCAAATTGAGAAAATGTAGTTAGAAATACGAGTTTGCTTGCCAAATTTTTAAGACTTTTAGGAAGTCTAATTTCAAACATGATCAGAATCACGATCAAAATCAAAAAACAAAGCAAGGAAGGTCGATTCAAGTCATGAAATCTTAGTTCAAAATTTGATTCAAATCAACCAAGAAAAACTACTAGGTTTCTACGAGTATGATCGTAGGTTTAGTTCAAAATGGTGCGATTTGACTCGTATGAGCAGATTTTGCATATTAATAGTAGGAAAATAGGAGAACCCATTTTCAACACAAAAATGCATTATAGGATCTTATTATCCCATGTTTTTGGAAGCATAAATAAAGACAAACTCAACTGGTTCAACATCATACTCATTAGCATCCTAATAAACCACTTAATCAACAAGTTTCATCATATTATCACAAAATCCATTTTTACTAACTTGCATCACTATTCAATAGATTTTAAGCAAGAATCACATCATAATTCATCAGAATGGTGAGTATCACTTACCTCAACACCTTGAACACAAGAAACGGCAACTATTTCACCAAAATCTTCTATGCACTTCAAAATAAAAAATCATAGCATTTTAGCTTCTAATCCTTTTTCTATAGATTTCTCTTGTTAACTAATTGTATATGATTAAATTATGATTCTTATATCATGAATAAAGCTATATCTAACAAATTTGAGCTCCAAAATATAAAAAAAAAAATTAGATTAATTCATGGGTTGAACAATGCCTTAAATAATGATAGAAAATTTCAAGAATTCATAACTTGAGTTATATTCAATGAATCAATATAATTTTCTTGTCAAAATGAAAAGGAAGATGAGAGGATTCAGTAGTGAAAACCTAGGAAAATAGTGAACAAGATTAAAAGCTCACTGAAGAGAGATAAAGTGAAGGTTTAGAGAGAGAGTGAAAGCTTATAAAGGAAGATGATGCATGACTTCCTTTGGGTTGAAGCCAAAGAGTAGAATAAGGGAAGCCAGCTAAGCAAAAGGTATTTTGGGGAAAATAAGTCAAGTTCTCACTATTTACAAGTTGACCTTTTTTTTTTTTGAATAATTTCTCTCTTTTCTTCAATTTTGAGCTCAAATTTAACACACTTATCAATTTCTAAAAATTACAAAATTTTAGTACAAATTAGTTAAATTAAATCCTTTTGTAATGACTATAATTTTATGCTAATTCAATATCCGTAACCATTGTTTTAAATTTCCAAAGCTTTTTGGAAATAGAATTTTAAAATTATAAATTTTGTTCCTTGAACATTTTTCATCAACTTTTTAATTTTTTATAAATGTCTAAAATTCATATAATCAATTTCTACTATATTCGGGTCTCTTATAACTCAAAATTTATAATTTCAAAATTCTCAAAAAAATTTGAATAAATTTTGAATTGCTCTTTTTTGGATTTTTTCGAAAAGCCACTTTAGTTCTAAATAAAGTTTGAAAATTTCAAGATATTACAATTTTTGATACTTTTGTATTTTATTTTAACATAATTGAAAACAACAATTCTACCTTTTCTTGTAATTTTCATTTTCACCAACATGATAAAACAAAAGAATTTGTCATTTTTGGCCTCAAATTTTTGGGTTATATGGGCATAAAACATGTAAATCCCAGACAAATTGTGTGTCTACAACTAGGTAATATAAGGTGATTTCTTTTAATTAAAAGGTGAAGTCACTTTCTCCTAAATAAACTCTCATTTTCTATTGATCACAATCTACATTATATTGATCAACTTTTTTACTTGCTCCAAACATAAAAAAAAAAAATTAGGAAAATAGTTTTTAGAAAAGTATTTTTCCCCCTAAACAAATGGACCCAAAATGAAATCTCTTTGAACTTTTCCAACCAAAGGAGTTAAATTTTGTTGTTTTCAGTTTTGTAATTTATCCAACCAAGTTTGTTTTTTTTACTTTAAAATTTCTTGTAATTTTCATTCTTACCAACATGATAAAACAAAAGAATTTTTCATTTTTGCCTTCAAATTTTTGGGTCATATGGCCATAAAACATGTAAATCCTAGACAATTTGGTGGTCTACAACTATATAATATAAAATTATTCACTTTCTCCTAAATAAACTCTCATTTTCTATTGACCATAATCTACATTATATTGATTAATTTTTTTACTAGCTTCAAACATAGAAAAATTAGGAAAATAGTTTTTAGAAAAGCATTTTTTCATAAACAAATTGTTGTGGGTATTTTTGGAATCAAACAAATGGGCTAGTAAAAGCCCAAGGGACAGACTCAACTGATAAGGGCTCATTCAGGATTAAAGCCGCTGGACCAAGACATCAGGTCACCAAATACGAGTTAGTCAACACAAGTCAAAATAGCCACTTCAGGTCATTGAGAACAAGGCTCAGCTCGTAGATCGTAGCACACCTCCCCAACTGTTAACCCAGAAAGATCCGTTTAGTTTCCTATCTTAATGAGAATTCATTATAACCATCAATCGATATTTGTTATGTAATCTTAATTAAGTTATGATACTTATCTGTTATAGATTTATATTCAAATTGTAACCCCCAACCATTATAAAAGGGGACGAAATCATTGTACATGACACAATCAATCATTAGATACAAAAACACTCAATAAAGAGTAATAAAAATCATGGACGAACCATATTAAAAACTTCCTGGTGTCTCCTTATTGTTCCTCTTTCTCTCTCTCTCTTTCTCTCTTTCTCTCTCTCTCTCTCTGTTTGCATTTAATCTACATCTTGAGGTTCTAGACTTGGGTTAACCAAATTTGACCATTAATATTTTCATGCTAGAAGAAGGGCCTTAAACTATATTCCCCTAGATTTTCCTATGGCTAGAGGAAGAACCACCAGGAGTTTAGATGCTGCAGTTGACCAACCTCATGGTCATATGGAACAACAAAGGTACCCAGTTCTCCGTATGGCAAGCACTTCTGCCATCCACACCATAGGTGTTGTCATCGGCATGCCTCCGATGGCCCCATACCAACCTACGATTATTGATGGAATATAAGTGTGGCATCAGCATCACGAGGCACTTGAGAAATGGTAGGAGAGTTGGCTAAGGTGGTTACGGTGACTCAGGCACAAGCCCAAGGCTCACAAGAGCAGGTTGTGGGCACTGTGCAGAAAGAAGCTCCCTAACAGCCATGAAAAGGAACTCAAGAAGATAGGCTAACCAGAAAAGTACTTCAGCACACTCATTCAACTCGCTCTACTAACTCATGGCCAAGGTCGGAGGTATATTGAGCTCATAAAGGTGATGAAGGAGATCAGCAGTGACACGAGGGCTCGCATCAAGCTGAAGGCTCAAACAGGACCAATCAGAGACATGCCTCAGATCAAAACTTATTAGGCCATGAGCAGAGAAAGCATAGAATCTTAGATCAACACTCCTACAACAAAAAAAAGAGCCAGCCATCTTCAAGCCGTCAGTCAAATGCTAAAGACCATATGGTAAAGGAGTTATTTCAGAGAATAGAACAGTTAGAACAATGCCCTTGGGTTCAGGACCATCAAGATCGCTATAAGGAAAGGATACTATTCACCAGGGAGATTAAGAAAGAGCCTCTCCCTCATAGGTTCAAAGTTCCCACTATCCTGCAATACAATAAGGATAGTCACCTATACGACTACCTGGATACATTCAATGTACAGATGAATCTTCAAATGACTAATCCTTTGGTCAAGTGTCATGTCTTCCCAGCCATTCTAGGAGACATACCTTAAACATGGTTTAGGAATCTTAAAGCTTGCAGCATTAATGGTTGGTAAGAATGCCAGAGCAGACTCATCAACCAGTATAAGGCACTGAGAAGGCAACTCACACCACCCTGCCACCTCACGACAATCTTTCAATAAAAGAACAAATCACTGAAAGACTATATTATCTAGTTCAGACACGAGGTTAACAATGTAAAGAATCCCTTAGATGAGAGCATCTTAATAGCAATCTCAGTGGGACTCCACAAAGATGGAAAGCTATATGAGAGCATATACAGGTCTCCAGTAAAAGACCTGGGTGAATTCTAAGAATGAGCTGCCAAAGAGATCAGGTGGGAGCAAATATTTGGCCCTAAAAAGTCCAAGGATTAGGTGAATAGCTCTAACCAAAGTAAAAAGAGGGGCAATGGTGGGAACAAGGAGAGTCAGGATGATGACTCTGAAAATCAGGTCGCAAAGAAGGCCATGAATGAGCGATCTCAGTGTAAAGGTCACTATGATAGCTATAGTGTACTATCAGATACTCAAGAAAGGATTTTTGCAATGAAAAAGGATAGGAAGGATTTCGAGAAGCCCAACCCCATAAGGACTCCTAACAAGTTTAGAAACAAGGACAAGTATTGTGCTTATCATGATAAATTCAAGCACAATACTTCGGAATGTAGGCCCCTTAAGGATAAAATTGAAGATCTGATCAAGAAAGGTCATCTAAGAGATTGTGTGGTACAACCTAGGGAGCAGTGACCTCAATAGCACCAACAACTGGTACATCAACAGTGCCAGTGGACTCCTGATCAAGAGAAGGCATCTTCAGTGAGAACCATATTCACTATCCACTATGCACCTCATATCGCAGATACTTCAAATAGGTCGCATAAATGCTACATGCGGGAAGCAAATCACGTCCTACTCGTGGGACATAGAGAATTTGAAGGACTCACCAAGAAAGCAAGAACAACCTCGAATAGCTTCACCTTTACTAATGAATATGCCCAAGGAGCACATCTCCACATAATCATGCACTGGTCATCCAAGCTAGAATTGATAATGTCGAGGTGTGAAGAATAATGATCAATACTAGCAACTCAGTGAATGTCATGTACAAGGGTGTTTTGAACAGATGGTTTTCAACATAGACTAATTGAAGCCTTCCCCAGAACCCCCTTATGGCTTTATAGGAGATGCAATACTACCAGAGGGGTAGATCAAGCTTCCCATTACTCTCAGAGATTCAAGTCACCAAGCCACCATATTGGCAAATTTTCTAGTTATCAACTATCCCTCAACATATAATGCAGTACTGAGGTGACTGATAATGAATGACCTAGACATGGTTACATCTACCAGGACATTTACCATTAAATTCCTGATCCTCGGTGGAGTTAGATGTGTGCGAGGTGACTAGCATATAGCCTAATGCTACTACGAGGATGAAATCAAGCTAGGGGTGAGAGGGAAGAAGTTTAATGTGGTCTCTGGTGGAGAGCCACGGGGCTTGGGATGTTGAACAACTGCACCCATATTTTCAATAAATTTGAGTTCGCCCTTCTAATCCTATAACATTGGTCAAAAATTAATAAAAGCACCTAAGTTTCTCCTTAAATTCTTATGCCTTTATTTGTTAATTTTTGAATAAATTTTCAACAAAGTGTTAACAAGAAGCGAGCTACTTTCAAGGTTAAAAGAGTAAGAGTCACAATTCACTAGCCTCAGCACCACATTCATGCGACCCACTACTCAGCACCGCATTCATATGACCCACTACTCAGCATCGCATTCATGTGACCTATTGCTCGGCATTGTATTCATGTGACCCACTACTCGCCACTGCATTCATGCAACCTAATACTTAGTGCCACATTCATGTGACCCACTCCTCATCACTGCATTCATGTAACCCAATACTTAGCACTGCATTCATGCTACTCACTCCTTGGCACCGCATTCATGCGACCCACTGCCCGGCACCTGATGTAGCACAAACTTGTTGTACATTTTAAAATAACCGCAAGCACACAGCGTAGTTGTAGCTAGTACCGGTGAATACGGGTCGATCCCACAGGGAAGTTATTTTAAGTACCAGAATCCTTACAACTCAA
>JANHAO010021694.1:0-12427 GCA_026873985.1 Saraca asoca
TATTGTTTGGGACCTGAGCTGTCAACTTTCTTGTCGTCCAGTCAGGTGGCTGACTGGACTTGAGATCGTCAGCTGGAAGCAGTGGGTCGTGGTCCCGAGGACGCTACACTTGCCCTCGTGGAGTCGTTCCTCGACTTCAGCTGGTGTAGTGATAGCTCTTCATTTCTTCGCGTCATAGTGGCTTCTTCTGGCCAGCGATCATGACATTTTTCCGGTCGAAACTGGATTTTCCTCCGGTTCCCATTTTGGTTGCGTGTGCTCGTTTGGGCGCTATCCTGCCTGGGCCTATGTGTTTCGATAACACCTACAATATTTACTATTAGTTATTTATATATAAAATGACATATAAGAACATAGATATATTTTATAATTTATTTGAGTATTATTTTACTCTAATAATATTTCATATTTTAAAATATTATTTATCATATCTTTTCTAAAGAAAAGATCATTGTAATTTATTATTCATTAGATTTTTCTTTAAGAAATAAATAATTATATTTATTAGTTTTTCTTAAATATAAATAATTATAATTTATTATTTATTACATTTACTTTTAAAAAAATAAAGAATTATAATTTATTTTACTTATTGGATTTTCTTTTAAGAAATAAATAGTTATAATTTATTATAATTTTGTATTAAGAAATAGAAAATTTTAGATAAAAATAAGTTTTTATGTTACTAATTGTTATTATTACTATTATTCTTCATGTTATTTCTTATAAATTGATGATAAGAGAAAAGAGAGGAAGGAAGACATATAAATCAATTAGGAAATAGTTTGTCATAAAATATATTTCATGCATATATTTTGTAAGGTTTTTATGTATATCAAGAGCAAGGGTGTCAAAATTTGAATTGATAAGGCATAATGATGTCTTTTTACACCTTAAATGTTCAACAACTAATTGAAATGGTTAGGTTCTTTAGCGTTTTGAAATTATCATTTTAAGGACCAAAAACCTAACTGAAATATCCATTTACTATACATTAAAATAGCCGATTGATTTAGTCAAATAGCTAAAATCCCTCAAATCAAAAAAAAGCTTATCAAAAAGCTATTTATCAAGCACCCTTATTATTGTTTTTATCCCTAATATATAAGAAAGCAAACAGGGATAAGAGATAAACAAAAGCATAGGATTTGAATTCCTTGAATTTCTCAAAAAAAAAATAAAAATAAAGACGTAAATTTAAGAGAGAGATAGATATATAAATTTTTTTTATATTTAAATGGTAGACCCCAATTAAAAAAATTGTTGGATCACTACAAAAAAAAAACAATGTTTAGCAGTAGTTTGTTAAAGGTGGTTGCTTGTAACTACTGCTAAATGTACATTTAGCAATGATTTACTTAAGCGATGCTAAATTTATAGTTCGTTGGCCATATAGAAAAGGTTTCAAGCTTCACTACACAAGGTGCTGATTATATTCTCCTCATTTTGACTTAAAAATACATTCATGTCTTGTTTCTATTTAGCTCCTACCATTCTTCCTCTTTCTCAACCTCGCCTCTTCTACCATTGCCTTACAACATGGCACCAGTAGCAAGCTCAAGCTCACCAGGTTGTTTTTGTCTTCTACACTTTTTATTTTCATGGCCAAGGATTTTGGATTAAGGATAGGTTCAAGTCATTAGCATTTTGCATTAGGGGTAAGGATTAAAGTCATTAGGTTTTACAGAAAATTACAAGCTTGCTCAATAGAGATTTTGTATTCGTAAAAAAGTTATCCATCATTCTTACACTTTTCAAGAAAAAAATAAATAAAATAAATAATTGATTCAGTAAATTGAGGAGATTCTGATACTATGTGAATTTTCAATTCTTAACCTCTTGATTGAAGAGATTCTAATACTATGTCAAGTTTTAGTTCATCTTAAAAACTTTTGTTAAGTAGAGATTTAAGAGTGATCTTTATCAATTCACAATTCCATTTCTAATTGCAATTCCAAATCTAATTCTATGTCTACGAAGAATTTGTGAAAGTGTGTTGGTGTTTGGTTCCATAAAGAATGGTCAGGCTGGTGAAGTATTGAAGCGTACAAGATTAGTTTGGATAAGTGTCATGGCCCATTCCACGGAATGTGATCAGCATAGAAGATCATCATTAAGAAACATTCTACAAGCCTAACCATGCAAAATAACATACCAAAGGCACATGTTTATATCAATACATCAACTAAAAACATGTAATGAAAGTGATGAAAGTGTAGCAATGGCATCAAAAATCGGAGGTGGAAGCTCTAACGAGCATTACAAAAGCTTAAATTGAGCTAAAGTTGCAACTGGTCCAACCTAGGCCCAAACCCAAGCAAAGTAGCAATTCTTCCACTTGGCATAAGCTAGGTTTAGCTTAAGGTCAACTTCCTCAATGAGTGACATAGCAACAATAATCTAGCACTGGTTGGAGGACATCATGAGCGGCTTACTGATAACGATTAAGGTAGTCCCTAAATCTAGGGTTGTGCTACTCAATAATAAAGATAAAAGTAAAAGAAGAGATAGAGGAAGAGAGATATGCTTTGTGAAGATCCAAGCAAAGGATTGCAAGTGGCAATTGTTGGTTGCTGATCATCACTACTAGTCAGTTGTCATGGCTAGACCCTAATGGTTTCCAACTACTAAAAAGGAGAGGAAAATAGTAGAAGTAGAGCCAAAGCAAAGAAGACCAAGTAGCAGCTTTAGTTCACCAAATAAAGAGCTCAACTCAGAGGTCCAGCAAAAGAAAGAGGATGCTAAAGTAGAAAGGAGAAAAATAAGGCCAAAACAGTGGCCAGAGATAGTGAAGCAAAGAGAAGTAGAGTGATGCTAGAGGAGATGGGGATTTCTAAAGAAATGCAAGTTTCGAGAGACTTCCAGAGAAATGAACAAAAATGTGGGTTTACACCTCATTTAAAGGAAATTAAAATGAAATAGGGAAAATTGATTTGGCCCCAATGAACTCCAATACACTCACTGCAGTCCACCAAGAAAAGGAAAATTCAAACTTTTTCCCTACAAAAATTTTAAGAATTTCATTTTAGTCTACCAAAATTTATTTATTTATTTATTTAAGGTATGACAAACTTTGCCCTCCATCGAAAGAATGAATTTTAGAAACATAATTATATGAGATCAAAACAAAGCATTAGAATACCTACTAAAAGAAAAGTTCTAGAAACATAAGAAGTGAAAGTCCACATCAATCAATCATTCAAATAGATAAGGTATTTTTCTTCTTTCATAAGCAATTTAGGTTCTTAGGTCATGTCTTCATTAACATGGTTTTCCCACCGGACTTTTCCAGAAGAGTATTCTTTAGAGCAATTAGCCATCGCTATAGAATGTTTTGCATAAATTATATAATAGTCCTACCCAACTAAAACATTAGACTTTAATTAATAGGAAATGAACCATATTTGAGGAAATAATGTCCTGAAAAGTACCATCAAATGGTTTCCAGATATTGCCACTTCACTTAAGACTATCTTCCGTGGCTTTCATCCTAGGTTCCTTATCTATTCTATTAGAACTCCATTTGCCCATGAATTTAACATCCCTTTTTCTGTATATATTCTTCATAAAATCTTTCCCTATAATTGTCACAAAAATTGAAGCTAAGAAACTTAGCTCTAGAGCATCACCAGAGTCATAATCTTCCACCATATTAATTTAGCATCAAAATTTACTGCATTGCTAGAGCTCTTAGTTTCCCTTAGATTACCTTACTCTATAAACTTACTCCAATAGTGTAACTGAGGCTACATCATCACTATCTTGACGTCCCACAACTTCTTTGTCAATAAAATTCAACTCACTATTTTCAAAAGTAGCCTTAGTTTCAATCTTCTTACTATGTGACTTGCTAATCTATTCATGGCTACTAGAATAAGGGTTTTGGTATTTCAATATTGGAACTTTTGAATCCTCTACCTTAATTTGCTATTTGCTAGAGAATGTAGACTACTTTTTTTGCCTAATCCTCTGCTTTTCTAGTATATAATTCCCACTGTGGTTGATTTGAAGATTGATCGCTCCTAACCTTAGTAGAAAAAGCTTCCTTTTCATTTCTGCCAAGTTAGTGCTCAACTTCTCTTGCTCTTCCAAGATCTTTCTTACTTGCTTATATGCAATAATCTGTATTCTCCTTTATTCATCCAGAAAATCTTTATGGAGCTTGTTTTCCTTCTTAAGCATCATGCATAAGGATATAATCTTTTCATTATACTTGTATTGCAGCTTGTTGAGGTTTTCATTTGTCATATTAATCTTGTTAGCTAGGTTTGCCCCAATACTATTTTTGCTCGTCAACACATCTAGGTCAATATCTAAAACAGTTCTCAACTTCCATTTCTTGTGAATGTAATTTTATTGGCTCTCTTCAACTATAATCATTTTTCTTGGGTAACCCATCCATAAAGGCTTAAGCTTGGTTATGAATTTCGTGGATCCTAATCCTTCTTACCATGATGTATAGTTTCAAATGACTTTTCAAAATTAGAAATATTCATGAAACCATTCCAATCATTGTTAAATTCCACTATGGCTTGAATAGTTAGGTCACTTTCCTTCAAGAAAATCTAAACTCCTAGAGCTCTATATTTAGCAAACCTCTCCAACTGTTATCCAAAATCCTTTATCTCACCCTGAATGTTAACAATTACACCAGTCCAGGACCACACATATAGATCATCCTACTATAGAGGTTCATTGCTAGGTTTGGGTAAATCTAGACATGGCATTACTTCTCTTTCACCGACTAGGTCAATGTCGAGCTACATTTCAAATTCAAGATAGTTTACCTTTTGTATAGAACTTCTATTAGCAGACTCGCCTACCAACTCTTGATATATATTAGTGCAAGTCCTTATATTTGTAATCTTGTTTCTTTTTGCTAGCATAAAAAAGGCACCTAAAGATGTCATTTATTATTATTATTATTATTATTATTATTATCTTTAACCTTGTACTTTCTAGTCTTAACAGTTCATATGGTTTCTCCTTGTAGTCATCCATCTCAGATTCACTAATATCTGACTCTTCTTAGAAGCTATGGTCCATCAAAGCTAGAGAGTGTATGGTTACACCTTTCTTCTTTGAAAAGAGAATAGACAGGTGATCTCAACTCAGCTGCTTTAGTTCCTAGATCACTTTCAAACAAAATGCATACTTGAATTCTTAAATCCATTAACAAATCTTATCTCCAATATCAGGACCACTTTCAATAATAAGCTGATATAAAGCCTTAATCTTCAAACATTTGGATTGGCAGGGATAGAGGCAGAGGAAGATTCAAAACCACACTAATATTTCTAATAACCTAATTAGTATCAGTATTGCCCATAGTTGCAAAAGTTACAAGAGGTGCAGGAGGTAAGGGAGGTGGAACAGAGGCTAGGATGATGGCAACGGTGGAAGAGTCACAAGAGTTATTAGAGGTGGCAATAGAGTTAGTGGTATAAGAGCCCATGACACTTCTTGGTGAGGGAGACCATAAGGAGGAGGTGGTAACAAGGGTCGAATATGATGATTTCGAGACCCCAAATCTAAAGAATGATGTGAATTCTGTCTACCACTAGAGAATGTATGAGACATCATGTTATTTTCATGCAATAGAGGAGGAGGATGAGTCACATAAGATTGTCTTATGTTTCATATCATAGTAGGTAGGACTTGAAAACTAGGATTCTGAGGAAGTGTTAAAAATATAGCTAGTGGTCAAGGTAAATAGGCATGATGACTTGGCAAACCACCATGATGAGGGTCAATAGTAAGAGCATTTAGACAAGTGGTAGTGGAAGACCTTATTGGAAATAAAGGAGAGGTGATGGAGTTTGTGGGCATTATTGATAAGTAACCTACATGGATGTCTAAGGACTCTGTCCAAATTTTAGACCATTATTCATTTGATTATATGCCTCAAATAAAATGACTCAAAATTTATGTTCAATAAACTCTAGTAGTGAAGCAATGAGTTCGCATAAAATCCAATCATCAATATTTTCATCCTCAATCCAAGCCTCTAGATAGTCCCTAGTTAAGTGCTTACATTTTTGTCATTCACGTTAACAATCTACAATTCCTTATCAAATAGCCAGCTCTAGAGTTCACAACGACATTTATGGATCTAGAATTAGTATTTTGTAACCTAGAACTTAGAAAGTAAAAGTGGAATTAGAAAGCAACAGAGTAGGCCTATAAACCCTAAGTAAGAATGGTTATATAACTCAAGTACATTTAGTTGAATTTTAATATCCTACTAAGAAAACACAATCTAGTTACACTTCTTCACATGAAACCCTAGCACAGCCCCTTTCAGTACAACTTCAGAAGTTTCAAATGTTTCACATTTATACCTTGAAGCAACATCCTCTGGGGATTCCTCTCAATCATCTAGGATATCCAATTCATTAATCACCTAGAATATCTTGTGTAATTTTGGCGCAAGTTTTCTTTCAATAACATTTTCATCCATGTTTTCTATATCATCATCCTCAAAATTTTTCAAAAGACTAAGTTCATGTTCCTTCCAGTACATTGCTATAAATGGAATATCATATTTTATTTATTTATTTTGCAGGCATTATGATTGTCATCAATATCATCTTCCTACTGTCTAACAGGAAAATTTATCTAGACAAGGTTAAGATACGTATGTGAATAGAAATGGAAGATTTAGGAATTATGGAGATTTTTAGCATATTCATGCTGTGGGCGTCAACATATCCTTATTCATGAGTCGTGCTCCCAGGCACACTAACATAAACTTGGTATACTTATCCCATCTTGGTAGTTGGAGACCTCTAATCATACACCTAAACCCTAGACCATGCCCTAGTACCAACTTTGTCAAGCCTAATTCCATAGAACATGGCTGACATAGAAGATCACCATTAGGAAACCTTCTACAAGCCTATCCATGCAAAATGACATACCAAAGACACATGTTTATATCAATATGTAATCAAATATATATATACATGCCAAATTCTTCCAAAACTCTAGTAGAGTTCCCTCTATTTTTCGGACATCTAGGCATAAGGCCTACATAACAACAAAAGGACTACACGCCCTATACAGAACCTGTACAACAAAATCAAATTCACAACAACCCAGGTATCACAAGACTATATCTATTGTGCTTCATCCAAACAAAACATATATGCATTACTACTAAACCAACTGCCAATGTAACACTATTTATATACCTTTAATCTCTATAGGACATGATCTACTCGATCAGTGCGTAGATATAGAACTAGGATGGTGTGTATGGATTGTAGGAGTATCTTCTAGCTTTGAAAAACATAAAGAAGAAAAGAGTGAGTTTCATAGAAACTTAATGAGTAGATAATTCCACAAAAACTAAGCTTTTCCTTTACTTCACAAAAATAAATTAAGTACAATGTATAGTGCTATAAAAATAATTATTGAAGCGTAAACAAAGGAAAGTTCAATATAGTTTTACTTCTATAAAATTTTCCAACTCTCAAATAGAAAATTATTTCATCCAAATACTATTAGGATCCAAGGAGTAATTCCTACAGGCAACCAGTCTAACAGATATCAAATAGGGGAACTAGGTTCAAATCCGTGATACAGTCAAATAAATGTAATTAGGGTCAAATCCCCTTTGAAGGTCAAGGTCAAATCCAAGATCTCCATATCAAATATCATGTCAAATATATCACATATTCCTGTCCCACCTTATTGCTCCACCACTCCCCCTTATTTCTCTAGCAAATATACTAAGCACAAGTGCACTTGAGGGTTTCCAGGGAATTACCAATGGATCCAAAATTCCAAATAATCAAGCATTCGGAAAAACATCATGTTATCAAGCCAATTCACATATATGAGATATTTTGTTCACATCAGAAGTATCAAATATTGGAACATATCATCAAATATTCTTGGTAACATAAACTTCATGTTTATTCAATAGTAACAACATAAAATCATTTATTCTAAAATGCATAATTTCACCATGGTAATTCATTTCCATATACAAAATATAATAAAATTTTCAAAGTAGGTTAAAATCAAGAAATCAAATCATTCAATAAAAACCAAAATGTTTCATATAACAAAATTATTTCAAAATGGGATTCACTAAAAGGGTAGGATTATCTACTCACCTCTAATAGCAAAATAGCCTCAATTTTTTTTTCTTGAATCACACTAATTCAATAATCTAACAACCACACCTATCAAAACATTCTAGGATCATTTTTCAACTAAAGTGACACATTCTACATTTGTAAGAAATTTTCAAGTTAAGAGAGAAATTGTGTACTTATTATCCACAAATATGTCATGGTTATCAATTAAAATAGCATTCTGACTCTTATGCCAATGCTCAGGTAGTTTGTGGACTACATCTAAATTGTTACCAAATCTTCAACCACTGCTACAACCCCTAAAACCAACCAGCTCATCTCATCCAACTCATATATAGGGACATCAAATTACAAAATAGCTATCTCCAACCAGCCATAAAGAAATCAACATTGGCCTAAAGATATTATTTTTGTGGAACTCTTGCAAAGGTTCTAGTGATTTGTGTTTTTGAATGAATTTGTAAAGCCCATTCTAGAATAACCCAATCCAAGCCTAAGTATGAAATTCTTTTAAAACTAGTTTATGAACTACAAAAAGATTGTCTCCAAATAGCCCAATTTGTCTTAGGTGGGCTTAACCAGAATGCTTGGCTTGCACCATGTAGCACAGTAGCAACATGGCTTGTGTAGGATAGGATAGCACAGCACAGCAGCAATTCCATCAGAAATAGAGTAGCTTTGGTCCAACAGAAACTACAACAATTGGCATGTAGAAAGTAGCTTCACATATGATCATCAACTAAAAACGTGTAATGGAAGTGTTGAAAGTGTAGTAGTGGCACCGAAAACTGGAGGTGGAAGATCTAGTGTGCATGATAGAAGCTTGAATTGAGTTGAAGTTGCCACTGGTCCATGCTGGGCCCTGAACCTAAGCGGAGCAGTAATTCTTCCACTTGGTGCAAGCTAGTTTCAACTTGAGGTCAACTTCCTCCATGAGTGACACAACAATAGTAATCTAGTGGTGGTTGGAGGACATCATGAGTGGCTTATTGATCACAATTAAGGTAGTCCCAAGATCTGGGGTTGTGTTACTCAATAATAGGGAGAAAAGTAAAAGTAAAGATAGAGGAAGAGAGATATGTTCCGAGGAGATCCAAGTAGAGGATTGCAAGTAGTAGTTTGTGGTTGCTAATCATCACTACTGGTCGGCTATCATGGCTAGAGCTTAGTGGTTTCTGGCTACTAGAAAGGAGAGAAAGATAGCAAAAGCAGAGTCGGAGCAAAAGAGAGCAAGCAACAACTCTGGTTTGCTAGATAAAGAGCTTAGCTCAGAGGTCTAGCAAAAGAAGGAGGATGTCGAAGCAGAAAAGAGAAAAATGAGGCCGAAACAGTGGCCGGAGATGGTGAAGCAAAGAGAAGCAGATTGAAGCCGAAGGAAGTGGGGTTTTTTAAAGAAATGTGGGTCTACGCCTAGTTTAAAGGACATTAAAATGAAATGGAGAAAATTGTAATTTGGTTCCAACAAACTCCAATACATTCACTGCTATCCACCAAGAAAAGGAAAATTCAAACTTTGGCCCCAGCAAAAATTTTAAGATGTTCATTTTAATCCACCAGAATTTATTTATTTATTTAAGGTATTACAATAAGCAATATTAGATGGGCATTGTCTTCTGCAAAGGATACCATATTAATACTATTTTGTTTCTAAGCTTAGTATTAGGTATGTGGCATGTTACTCTTGTCGAATGAAAAAACTTCAATTTATAAAAAAAATCTTTTATATTAGCATTATTAAAGATTTTACGATTCCCTTAAAAAATGACTTTCCATGTTTCATTTCAGTTTGCCTGGGTCTTCTATGTATGGCAAGTTTTAGAATGTAAATTACTTGACAGGCACTTGTATAGTCTTTGTCTATAAACTATTAGGCTTGACATTGTTGACTTTGTAATGTACTTGATTCGTAAATTATGCGTGGGTTTGACTAGATTTGGTTATGTAATATATTATATTTTCATCTGATTTTGTTTGGCATGGTTATTTGATACTCTGATATATTATCATTATTCAGTTGCTGAGAAATTGTTTTCCTTTTATTTTTTTCCCTATTTTTTAATAATTCTATGCTGGGTTTGAAGGTGAGCCATCATATCATAAGTTACATAGAACTAACTTATGAAGACTATGATTTTGATGATTTTGGACGCATCAGTTCCTGTACTCGACATAATGAATGCTTGTTGGGGCCACATGCTTGTGCCGCCATATTAAAGACCTTTTAAAGCAATGAAATAGAAAAACTCATGAATGGCTTATGAATAACTTTGGCACACGGGTTGATTCAAACTTGCACTTGAAAAACGTCATTTTAAAAAAACACGGTTTTTGATTATATATATAAATTTTTGTGGGTTGACCAGATAGGGCTGCAGAATCTTGCAAATCATGACATGATTTTTAACTTGTATTCTAGGCAATGTGGCCATGTCTGCTGGGACCTTTTCTGATAGGACCATCCTTTGACGCCAACACCTGTTCATTTTGGTACTTTCTGGATTATTTGAACCTTCTGAATACTTGTCTTAATATACAACTACAATTTGTCGCAATAAAAAAATGCCCTTGGTGAATACATAGCCATACCTTTTGTTTTCATAGAAACCCTTTTCAGTAGAAATCAGAAACTAATTATGTAGAGAAGGTTCTATTTTCTCTGATATTACTACTTCAATTTTGATAGGACGAGAATTGCACATGAAGAAGTGATCTATGACAGCATAACCACCCTGCATGCTTTTGTTTCATTTTGTTATTTTTCTCTCGAAACTAGGCATGGTAAAAGAGTAAGGCAAGTTAAATTCATTTTAATATATTTTAGGTGAGTTTTAAGTTGCTATTGACATTATAATAATGGTAAATACTGGTTGTGCGTTTGCTTACAATGGGCTAAGTTTCCAATATATATGTGGTCGTAGAAAGACAACAGAAGTTAGCATTTCTCCTGGTGCTTGCATTTTCATTACTTCTGGACCGAGCTGCTTTGTTTCAAAACTGCAGACACAGATTTTAAATGGCGGCAAGTTGTTTCATAATCAGGTTATATATAGGAGTACATGACTTGGGGCAAATTGTTTCATAATCATCTTATTTTTTTCTTTGTTATATTCATTTATAGGCAGTAGCCCAGCACAAAAGTGGCTTAAGGTGTGTCGCAGTTTGTGAACTCAGATACAGGAGAAGATCGTTAGTGTAGAGACTGTCGTAAGGTGTATCGCAGTTTGTGAACTCAGATACAGGAGAAGATCGTTGGTGCAGAGACTGTCTGCAGTTTGCAATCGAACTGGTTTTTGTACACTTAAATTCAGGTATGTATATGGCTGCTACTGTGCTGCATATGCTTCCTTAATAAACTGTGAACTGATTGACTGACTATGGTTGGGACTTTTGTTTATCATGTTTCAGTTAATGTTCATTATGCCAAAATATATGCATTTATTTTTAAATTATTATATTTGAAAATAAGTTGAAGAAAATGAAATTTGTGTGATAGGTTGTTAGGTAAAAGCTACTCAAAATGTTCATTATGCCAGAATCAGAAAGCACTCTGCTGATGACTAAATAGTTGCTGTAATGTTTATATTTCAAAATTTTTTATTTAGACAGCAAAATGATCTTCATAATATAAGTAAGATGTGAAAGCTCGCTAGAGCAACACATGGACATACACTAGGCATATCTAGAAAGAGAACACAAACCAGAAGCATCTCATAAATTAATACAGACTGAACGTATGGAGAGAGTCATTCAAACCATAATCCGAATAATTGTTTGCATATGGAAGATTGAATAATTATTCAACAATTTTCCTACTAACCAAAATATGGCTTTCTCAATACCTTTCCAAATTCCGGGATACATACTTTTACACTTGGATACAAATACAAATTTATGAATGATGAACTGGATGATCAACATCTTGTAACTTTATGGCTCTTTCTGCCCCAACTTTATGGCTCTCTCTACCGTTAAAAACCAGACATAAGAAAATCATACCCATTAGATAACTACATTCTTAACCTTGTAAGAGTACTTGGAAAAGCCAACATCTAATGCTTTTACTGTTTTATTATATACAAGTACATTTGAGTTATGGATTGTTGTACACTAAAATTAGCCTCGTGAGGACAAAGCCCCGAGGGAGCAAAGACTAGTCCTTGCGCTTCAGCAGGAAGCTTTCCGAGAACTTCGGTCGAACCAACGGATAATAGCAACGGCAAAGAAATCGCAGGTGCCAAACCTTACCTCGCTCGCCACGTTACCACAATGCTGCGAGGCACAGGCCAAAGGGCCACATTTCAGCAACAGCACGAGTTAGCGAT
>JANHAO010021695.1:0-12445 GCA_026873985.1 Saraca asoca
AAAAAATATAATAATTGAATTGCCATTAAAACGTAATATAATGTATGCAAAACAATCATCTTATGATTGGCTTCTAGGGCATACATCAACATTTAGCTATGGTTCTTGGCTGGTATGAGGTAGTTTTTGGCGTAGATTGGTTGTCATGCCCTATTTCTAACTAGCTATTGAAAAAAAGAAAAAGAAAAAAAGGCTTAAAAGTCTACTAGCTACTAGTTGCACTCATGATTTTGTTTAGGGTTTAGTTTTTGGCTGTGGCTCTTGGTTGGTGTGAGGTAATCTTTGGCGTAGATTGGCTGGTCATGCCTTATTTTTGACTGGCTATTAGAAAAAAGAAAAAAAGGGATTGAAAGTTTGTAGCTACTAGTTTCATTCATGATTTTGGTTAGGGTTTATACTTCTGCGATATATTCTTATGACATGAATTTAGGTAGATAGCCTTCACATCACCATCATAACATGAAAAGGTTAGTTTAATTTGAACAAACCTTCCTTATTCTTCAAGACATTATTACATTGATTTATCGTATTCGTTATATTCTTTTGTTATATGTATATATGTATTGCATATTCAACTGGTTCCACCCTTGAATTAGTAGTTTTATTTTGAACAAACCTTCCTTATTATACAATTTTATAATTTTGTCACAAATTATTTTTAGATGATGACATATTCCTTGAATTATTATTTTGTAGGGTTAATTTCTTTTTCTTTTTTCCTTTTAAACAATAATATGGATCCTTTTTATCATAGTGAGAAGAGTATGGGGGTGCTACACTTATAGAGGATATAACCTTGATGTGTAGTAGAGGAGAGAAGGTAAAAGTTGAGCTCAATGCTAAGGAATAGGCAATTGGAGTTGAGTCATCCAAATATAAGAGTTACATTGGAATATTGGCATACACCAAAGTGCCAATCAATATTGAGCACTAAAAAGAAGTACTAAAGGACATCAAGGAGAACATTTGGCAGGATGTCTTGGTATATATTATTTATCTTCAATTTGTGTTTAAGACATGTATGACTATCTTTTTAGAATAATTTTACATAAATATAACTTATGTGTTGTTGTCTTGAAGACCACCTTTGATATTAATGCAGGGAGGAAAAAAGAGGCCTTAAAGCTTGCTAGGGAGCGGTGAAAGGACTTTAAGAATCGGTTGACAAGGGATTACATCATTGTTAAGGGGAAGGGTGAAAGGAAACCCCTTTAAGAAATGTAACTTCCTCAATTAACAAATGTGGGATGATTTTGTGAAGCAACACCAGTTTGAGGCTTTTTAGGTAAATTCAACCATCTTACCTTATAATTTTTTCAACTATTATGAGTAATTTGATTATCTTATTAACTATTTTTCTGTCAACAAGGTAGATGTACAACCAATAAGGAAAGCAACTAAAAAATAAATATAAACATAGGCTATCTCATGGTGGATATATGAAGCTTGAGCAAGCTTTGGTGAAAAACAAGTTTGCAGAATAACAAGTGTATAATAAGTCTGATTCACAAGTAATTTCCATATCTTGGCATAAATTATGGAAAAGAGTGAGGGTTAACACAAAAGGCGAATATATGACTAAAAAGAGCCAAATAGTTACCAAGAAAATTTTAAGTGATTTGTAAGTGTTAATTGCTTAAGTAATTATAAGTGTTAAGTGATAATAAATATTCTTAATTGTATGTCACAAGATTCTCTCAAGAAACAATTGACCAAAGGAGAGTTTACTCCATCAAGAAGGATGGACATATTGATAGTTACATTAGTAACTTAAAAGCATCTTAGTTGTGTTGGTGGGTTAAGGGAGGAGTAGGTCTTAAAGCCTATTTTGGAGGATCATCAAACCATTATTGAGGATCATCACTTGCTATGGAGGATCTTACTATAGAAATTACTACTCAAGTGATATAGAAAGTGAAAGAGGACACTCAAACCAAGATGGAAGTACTCTTTGAGTAGAAAATGGTGGCCTTCCTTTAAAAAGTAGGCATGCAACTAGTTTTGACTCAATGCCCATAGATGATGAGGTAGAGATGCACCCTCCTCCCCTACCTAGTAGCATGAAAGCCAGCTGCCTGGGAGACCCCAACCCATTTGCAGAGCTATCAGAGGTAAATGACTATCACTATTATGTAAGTAGTTTCTAATATTTTCTATGAAAAATAGCATTATAACCTTTTCAATTTGGTTTTCTTTCTATACAGGAGGAAGCCAAATGACATCTATCTCTAGCACCCAAGGAACATACAGTGGCATTTGGAAGGGTCCATAGTCATACCCTCCATTACCAACAATTATTGGGTGATCAAGCAAAGATCATCATTGACACCCCACTGGATGAGAGTGAAAAACTATCGATGCCAATGAATGAACTAGGGATAGTGGGCCAAGCGATTGGGACTTATATCACATGGCTGAAGATTCTTATTACTTTAGCTATAAAGGGATCATTTTCTATCTAATAAATAATTTTTTTGAAAGACCTAATTTTTCTGTATATCTAATATCTAAGTTTCATAATTTTATTCTTGTTGATTAGGAATCTCACTAAGAAAGGCCTAACACAAAACGGATCAGCATAAAAGTAAGCTTTTTGATCATCTTGAATACCTTTTATCATAATCAAAGTAATTTCAAGAATTGAAATGGTTATTTAAGTATATATTTGATTTGTTGTACTACCATAATCAACAAGGAAAAGTGGAGTGTGGATACTTTATAATGAGGTATATGAATTACATAATCACTCAAATGAAGGAAGACCAAGATCCATAAAAGATAATAAAATATTTCACTCTTAAGACCTAATAGTTTGATTTGGATTTATTCAGATTTCTATTGCAAAAAATATGGTGTTGATATATGATATATAGATATGTGATTTGCTGTATGTAGTTGTAGTTCATATCTATATTTAGTAGTCTCTGTTATGTATATTTGTTTTGCAAAAAATGATTCTATCATTGTGACGTATTTGTAATTCATATCTATATGTTTTTGCTGAGAGCAAGTTTGCCTCATGTTCTTGACCTTTATAGTTATAATTTTTTGACTTTTGCAATACTTTGGAGGAGATACCATTCTCTACACTGAAGTTGAAATTAAAAACATTCAAGATCAATGGGTTAACTTTCTCCTAATCTATTTTGTTGAATAATTGTAACTGATTATATTTTTTGTAATATATATATATATATATATTGCAATGTATTGAATTTGTAATGCATTTGACCTTTGTTTTTTAAAAATAGACAAGTTAAGAGAAACAACATTGGTTTTTTAACAAAAATCGACGTCCTTAATGCTTTTACACATTGGTTGCAACATATTAACTGAAGTCTAAAATAAAAATGTTTAGATATAGATGTTATATTAAAGATGTTTTTTTTTTTCAAAAGTCTCCTTACTCAAATTATTTTATCTAATTTTATTTATGAACAAAATTATTTTCTAATAATTAATTTTTTCTATTTCCAATCAAATAATTTCATTTTACTAAGACTACAAAATTGAAGTATTTATTTAATGGACAAAATAATTCAAGAATTTAAGCATTATTTAATGGATAAAATAATTAACCTTTGAGTAATTTATTTGTAAAAATTCTAATATATTATATAAAAATAAAATAGACAAAAATAATTCAAAATAAATTAGTGCGGTGGAAAATACACGTGTAAATGAAAATTAAGACATTTTTACTAAAAAAATTGATGTTGAAATTGTGCCATTTATAAAACGTTTTGGTAGAATAGATTATTACTCTCACTCTCCTATTGGTTTAAAATCTTAGCTCTTTCCCCTCCATCTCTGATGATTCGAAGGCACTCTCATTTTCCTTTTCACTTTTACTTTCTCACCGAGAATAAAATCCTAGGTCACTCTCACTCTTCCTCTCTTGGTGGTTTTAATCAATCTTTTTCATCTTGTTGCTCTCTATTTTTAGGTAACAATTGCTTTTCTTTTTGAATTTTATTAATTATTGATGTTATGTGGATGAGATGAATTTTGTGATTATTATGTTTAATTATGTGCCCTAGTTATTTTTTAATTTTGGATCGAGTAGGCCTGAAGTGAAAACTCTTTGGCACCTTTCAAAAGCTTGCGATGATGATTGCAGAAGGTAGATTAAATTGCGATAAGAATTACCTAAATTCAAAATCTTTTGGGTAGTTGCCTTGTGGCTGTGATTATGATTGTGAATCACAAATTGCAAAGACACATTGAAGTATTTTTGGTGAAATAATTCTAGCATTTTCAAATATTTCAAGGCCATCCAAAATTGATTGAGTTGTCTATTTGTTGAAATATAGAACAAATTGAAATATTTCCATAATTCAAGGATTTTTGAAATTAAATTCATCCAAAATTATTTGTTGACTTGTTTATTTATTGAAATTTAGATTGGGTAGCCATGGATTGTAGGTGGATATCTATTGATTGGTTGATCAAAGAATATGCAAATGGGCTTGAGGAGTTTATTAGATTTGTTGTTGATCAACATATTATAAATAGTAATGAGTTAATTAGGAGTCCATGTGTGAAATGTTGTTGTGTTAAGAGAACGAAAATTGAGGAAATAAAGATCATTTATTTATTTATGACATTGATAAAATGTATACATGATGGAGATGGCATGGGGAAAGTCAATTACCTAGTATGTTTAGTACTTACCAAGACAAGGGATGGTAACCAAAATGATGAAATTGATGTGGATTTAAATGATCAATTATAAGATATGGTCCATGATGTTGTTGAAGATAATTTTATTGAGTAGCTATACATCCTTGAAAGCTTATTAAGTGATGCAGAAAAGCTTTTGTATCCAAGTTGTACTAAATTTACACAATTATTTACTGTGTTGAGATTATTCAACTTGAAAATGAGAATGGTTGGAGCGATAAGAGTTTCATGGCTTCACTTGAAATGTTGAAAATATGCTTTTAGAAGGTAATGAACTTTCGGATCGTACTAGCAAGGCTAAGAGAATCTTATGCCCTATGGGTATAGAGAATAAGAAGATACATGCTTGCACTAATGATTGTATATTGTACCCATAGGAGTACAAAAGTTTATATGATTGTCTGAAATATGGGTCATCACATTACAAATTGAAGAAAATGATGTCATGAAAAATAAAAGGGGCTCCAGCTAAGGTGTTATGGTATCTTCCAATAATACTAAGGTTTAAACACATGTTTGCTAATGCAAAAGATGCCAAGAACTTAATGTGGCAAATGAACTAGATAATTTTTGATGATAAGCTTTGACATTTGGTTGATTCTCCTCAATGGAAAATACTTGATTCATTACTCCCTAAATTTGGTAGTGACGCAAGAAACCTTAGGCTTGGATTGTGTATAGATAAAATGAACCCGCTTGGTGAGCTAAGTAGCAAACATAGGACATGGCCCATTTTGTTGGTGATTTACAATCTATCTCCTTGGTTATATCTGAAGTGCAAGTATATAATGTTATCATTGATGATTTCGGGCCCCAAACAACTAAGAAATGATATAAATGTCTTTTTGGCACCACTTATTGAAGACTTAAGGATGATGTCAGAAGAAGGTGCATCAGTGTTTGATGCATATCATCAACGGTCTTTTTAGTTACATGCCTTGCTCTTTTGCACAATATACACAGATATGCCATATTATAGGGTCATTGGAGATATATAGGAGCTTGACTACATAAAATTTAGGGTGTCTATGTTTCAATGTAAATGGATTGAGAATAATAACAGCATCAAAGTTGATGAGTTAGATAGCTTGGTGGATCTTAATAGGGGTCATAAGGAGGAATTGTTCATAATGGCATCCCAAGAAAAGTAGTTTTTTTATATCATAAAACCAGCTAATAAGAAGTGACTTGTAGTTCTTCAAGGGAAGATATAGATGGTTAGTGATAGGGATGAAGAAGACATAAATAATGATATTAATGAGACCCTTCCTTTCTCTTCAAGATTACCTCTAATCAATGATAAAAGCAACTTGGAGAAGTTCTACATGAGAGATGATCATGGTAAAGGGATATAGGTTGAAGATCCTCCTAGAGAGAAAAATTAGGAAAAATTGAAAGTAATTGATTATGTGTTTATTGTTTATATAGGCAACTATATATATGCATTTCACTAACTATTTGTGCATTTCTTTGTTGTTATGTAGATGTTATTGCCATACTTCGAAAAGATAAATCGAAGCTTGGTATGCATTTCTCATAATTATATGCTTATTAGTTTCCTTTTTTTATTAACCCTTATAACCCTTTCGAAGATAGAAAGAACTTTTATTGATTCCATCAAGTTGTTTACTATCACATATACTTATTTATTTTTTGAAAAAATTGTTGTTTTACCTAATGTGGTTATTGTGGTAATTATGGAAATAATAAAAGCATATCAAAATGCTTCTACCAATATGTAATACAAATTACCATTTTTTCGTATAATGGATATTGAAGACTTAACTAAAGGATAAGAACAATTGAGAGAATTTACTCAGAAAATAAGTAAATGATTATTATGTATTGGCTTGTTATTAATTTGGTATGTTTTCATTTTAATTAGTTTTGTAATGCCTTAAATTGTTTGTTGATCCAATAAATGTTTGAAGTTGTGGAAATTGGGATTGTGTTTGGTAATTGTATATTTTGGTTTCATGGATGTTTTTGCAAAAATGTAAATGGCAGAAGGTTTCTGTAAAAATGTAGCTAACAACAATTTTTTTTAAGGAAAAGACATCAGTTTTTATACAAAGGCAACATCTTTTTGTCCACTAAAGTTGTCAGTTTTCATAAAAAACCAACATCTTTAGTGGTTGAGAAATTTGTCATAAAAACCAATATTTTTAGCAGAAAAAAGATGGCAATTTTTTTTCTAAAAAACTAATGTGTAATTTTTTTTTCAAATAAAAAGACATTGACTGTATATTAAAAACTAACATCATTTCTTATTTTATACATTAGTTTTCAAACCAACATGGATTGTTGTAACCTATAACTTTGCTCAGATAGATGTCAGTCTCCAAATCGATGTGACATGTGTTAAATAACAAATGTGTGAATGTGTTTCCATAGTAATGATCCTTCTATGCATTCAAGCATATATGAGACATATAAGACAAGAAAACATAGAATATTAACTATTTTATTCAAATTATGTGGACTAATTTGATTTCATGATCAAACATCATAGTCAATCTATTTTGGAAACTAATCATCATGAATTTCAAAATCAATCAATTAGTCAATTTCATGGAACTTGCCAAAACTTTGGAACAAACAAATAATTAAAGAAAAGTTTCTAAATTTATTTCTAATCAATTAGTATTGATTATCAAAATGAAAGGAAAGTTTTTAAAAATTATTTTCATTCAATTTGCAATCATATTCAAATTAATTTTAAAGCTAAGGAAAGTTTCCATAATCACATTAAAACAATTTGGGCAAGTTTTTCAAATGGTTGTGATTGTAATTAATTCTCTAAATTGTATTTTTGTGATTAAATTGTGGGACTGATTAATTGTCATCATAATTAATTAAGGGCTGATTGATTCTTATTAGTATCAATCATGGTGGTTGGAACCACCACCTATAGAGGCTAAAAGCTCATTCATCCTCCATTATTGGTTGGTTGGTTTGGCTAGGTTGCTAGTCAAACAATCACCACACACGACTAGCTAACTGGTTGTCCAACTCCATGTTTAGCCAGTTGGTTAGTCAATTTCTCTCTGGTGTATTTTCATTCAAAAGTGCAGATCCAATTGTATTGGTTTTGTGAAAAAATTTCTACAAACTTTGCATAAAAACTTTGATCTTATGAAATCAAGTTACAACATGCATATAATATTTATTATTATAATAATAATCAGATCCTTAATCATGGATTAATAAAAAATAACATGGGCTCTAATACCACTATTGGGGAAAATAGATCTAAGCATATCAAATATGCTGAACATATGCATCAAGTGTGCGCATTGTAAATTTTAATTTTTTTCTAAACCTGAATCCTGTTGTTACTAATTAATTTAGAACATAAGGTATAATTTAAATAAATCATGAACTAGTAATTTAAATTATATCTTCTTAAGAGTAGTTCTTGGAATCCTTAGTCTCCAAATTTGAATTTGAACTCCAATCAATTCCTTGAACAAGCTTTATTATCAACTTCTTCGGATTGTGTCTAGACAACTGCATCATATTGATCTTCAACACCAACAGTGATCCACATGAATTAAGTTGATTCAAAGCTCTCACGAAGTTCATGTAACTGAAAGAACGGGAAAGTCAACGAATTAGCTTAAAAGGTACTAGTTTTTGAAGGAATCATAATTCACTAAGGTAGGGTTGAGTGTTTGAATGTCAAAAAGGAGATGAGTGAGATAAAAAAAAATGAGTTCGCACACAACTAATAGAGTTTGGAGTATAAGCAAGAGTAAGGTAACTTCATGAGTGGCATAAAGGCTAGGGCTGCCCTTTGCTTATGCCATCCACTCATGGTGGATGACAGTGTAGCCCTTAGGCCTAAGAATTTCATACTACTTAACCTAATGCTCCCTCATTTGTGTCTGACAAGTTCAAACACTTTCATATGAGTCTATACTCATAATCTCTCTTTTGTAATCATCCTCTAATTGTATTAATTAATCCAAAATAATTTCTAGGTGAGGAACCATTCCTCTATTCTAGATCTCTTCTAGTGTTAATATAAATGTTCTCTAACATTTAAATATCAACTATGAAAATTTACTACAATTTAATAATTATAATCTCCATTAGAATTATTAAATCTTTGATTAATTAGCACTTTTAATCATATTAGCACACTTAATTAATTATTTCACATTTCCAAGATGTTCATTCAATTAAACTCTTCAATTCATAACATTTTGCATTATAACTTTCCTTTGACTCTAGATCAAATAGATTCTATTATGTGTGACCCATTAGATTTTCATGTTTATTAGTAATGAATTCATTTAAAAGCTTCTACAAGCTCAATTGAATTAAAACTCCTTTAAATTCAAATACAATTTCTCTAAATTATTCAAATAAATCCATAGATCATGGTTGGCTTCTAGCAAAGCATTTTGACCATTCAAATTCTAGAAATAGATTATTAAGAAATCAAACCTTTCATGACAAAGTGTTAGTATGTGTAATTCAGTCCCTTCATCTTTTGATATTCAAATTGGACCTAAGGTATGGTTCATGTGTCAACCCTATGAACATGTAATCTATTGTGTATGTTTGACCATGTGCTATCTCACAATTGTTTATACATAAAAATACTTTTATGTATCATTAATTGATTATACATAAAACTCCTTTTATGTATCAATCAATACATAGGCCTATGATTTTTATCATAGAACAAATGTCAAAACATCTTTAGAATATCTTTCCTTTGTTACCTAGAAGGATGAGTTCTTTTTTTGGTCAATCACTGCCTTCATGTACTTTGTGATGTACCCAAATTTATTTGTATCTACTCTTTAAGAGTACAAGCTTAGAATAAAATCAAAGTAGATGATTCCATACGTAAGTTACTATGTTGATCTCAAGTCTAATGATCACTTACACCACCTTTCATATGAGAAGTCTATTGACAAATGAGAACAATTCATATGGTTTCTCAAGTCGAGTCAATCTAGTATATGTTTGTCCAGATATCTCTATATCAAACACTATATGAGATCATTGCATTCTTTCAAAGAATGTGACATGACATATACTAGTTTACTTATGAATAATTGATATCCTATTTTCTCAATCATTCCACAACCAGGGATATTTAGAAATTATAGCTATATGTACAAATTATCTTATAATTATAATCTCTATTGTAATTTATTTTTACATAATTATAAATTCAAGGATTTTATCTAATATAGTATACATATACCAAACACATACATATATATATATATGCATACACACACATACACATTTAAGACTAAATTGATAAAGAGGCCAAAACATCATGTTATATATATATCATAGAACATTAACTATTTGATTCAAATTATGGTCATGTATGTTTCAAGTTATATGATTAACTTTTAATTTAAATAATTTGACTAATTTGATTTGTCATCAAACATCATAAGCAATCTATTTAGAAACCAATTATCTTTCCAAATAAAATGAAATGAAAGTTTCCAAAAATAAATTTCATTCAATTTCCAATCATATTCACATTAATTTTAAAGTTAAAGAAAGTTTCTATAATCATGTAAACACAATTTAGGCAAGTTTTTCAAAATTGGTTATGATTGTAATTAATTTCCTAAATCTTATTTATGTGATTGAATCATGGGATTGATTGATTGTCATCAAAAACAATCAAGAGGTTGATTAATTGTGATCACAATCAATCAAGATGGTTGAAACGACCATGTGTGGAGGTCAAAAACTCGTTCATCCTTCACTAATGGCTGGCTAGTTTGTCCAACCACCATACATGGCCAATTAGCTGGTTGTTTAACTCCTTGCTTGGCCAACTAGTTGGTTGGTTCCTCTTTAGTGCATTTTCATTTAAAAGTATAAATTTGATCATATTGTTTTTGTGAAAAAGTTTTTTCCAACAAAAATTCTGCACTTTGAATAAAAAATTTGATCTTATAAAATCAAGTTACAACATGCATATAATTTCCATTATTACCATAACAAGAAAATCCTTAATTGAGATTAATAAAAAAAATATAACATGGGCTCTGATTCCACTATTAGAAAAAGTAGATCTAAGCACATCAAATATGCTGACCATATGCATCAAGTATGCCTAGTAGAAATTTTAAATTTTTGTTGAACTCGGATTATGATGTTACTAAATCTCTTAGTCATGGTATGCAATTATTGCAAGTCAAATCCTAATGAACTTCAACTTGGCAATTGGCAAAAAAGTTTCCTCCTAGTCAACTGCTTGAACTTATCTATGACATTTTGCAAACAACCTAGCTTTGTAGGTTCGTATATTGCCATTTGCATCTTTCTTTCTTTTAAAGTGCCACTTGCACTTAATGGGTTTTACCTTGTCAAATGTAGTGATCAAGTCCTATACTTGATTCTCATGCATTTAATCCATTTTAGATTTCATAGTTTCTCACCACTTCATGGAATCAATATCTGATATTGTTTTATAGTAACTAGTAGGCTTATTGTCATTCTCTATGTAAGGAGAAAACCTTATCTTTTAGGTTCATGATGTTCTCTACTAGATATCCAGAGTACATGGGTACTTTGAGCTTGATTATTTATCTCAACACCTTGAGGTACTTGATTAGGCTCATCCTTAACCTTATAATCTATGCCACTTTATGGCTCTTGAACTTCTTCAAGTTCTACTTTACTCCTAGTAGCCTTTCCAAGGATAAACCCCTTTTCCAAGAAGATTGTATTTGTTAAGACAAACACCTTTTGCTTAAAAGGATGGTAAAAGTAGAAACCCTTTGTTTCCTTAAGGTATCCTATAAATAGACATTTATCACTCCTAGGCCCCAACTTGTCTATGATGATCCACTTCACATAAGCAAAACATCCCTAAATCTTCATGCATGGGAGACTAAGGGTCTGTTTGAAAATAGTTTTTAAAAACTATTTTCTATTTTTGAAAAAAATAAAACCAAAAAACTTGTTTGATAGGACTGTTTTTAAAAATAGTTTTAAAAATTTTGCTCTAAAATATTGTTTTAAAAATAGTTTTTAAAAATAAGAGATGACTATTTTCAAAAATAGTTTTTAAAAACATAAAAACAAAAACCCTTCCAAACAGGCCCTTAGTTTTTTCTTGAACCATGGTGTGTATAGTGTTTTCTCAACATACTTTAAAGGGACATCGCTTATGTAGCAGGTTCTAAATGATAGCCCTAAAAAGATATAGGTAAAGTTATAAAGGTCATCATGGAACGTTCCATATCAAGCAAAGTATGATTTCTCCTTTTTGAAACACCATTCATTTGTGGCATTGTTAGTGGAGTCCACTAAGAAAGAATCCCAAACTATTTTAAGTAACCCATAAATTCTTAGCTTAATTATTCTCTACCTTGATCTGATCTAAGTGTCTTGACACTTTTTCTAGTTTGTTTTTCTACTTTAGATTTTGTTGACATCGAAATCTGGTCCGTATGGAGGAGCCAAACTTTGACGAACGGGATATGGGTTTCGGGAATCAATGCCACCCTTGAAGTGTTGTGGAAGATGGTCAAGAGGAAGAGCAAGAAGGATTTTTAACGTGGTTCGGCTAAATCCGGGCAGTACCGGACCCTACGTCCACGATGGAAGTTTTATTGATATTGAATAATTTGCAAGAGTTTTTGTTTACAAGATTGGCCTCTCCCCCTTCTGCTAACAAGGCAGTCCTATTTATAGAAGAAGGAGAGATAACATGTATTAAATGCTAGCTACAGTTGTGTTACATCAAATAAATGAGAAAAGACAATAA
>JANHAO010021696.1:0-12433 GCA_026873985.1 Saraca asoca
GAATTCATAAGGTAAGGTAAATCCTAATCCTAGGCCTTTCTGCACTTAATACTTTCTTTAGTCTACATCCTTGCTTTCTTTATTTCATAAGCATCCTTTATTATTCTTTATTTTCTACTACTCCTCTATTCTTTAATCTATCTGGATAGTTAAATTGTAAAGGTTTCAATATTTAAAAAGAAGCGATGCTTCCCTATGGGATTGACCCGTATTCACTGATTCTTTACTACACTTACGCCGTGCGCTTGCGGTTATTTTAAAATGTACAACAAGTTTGTGCTCATCAGTATCTTGCAAATTCTAACTTAGGCATTGAAGTTTTCACTAAGTTTGTTTTGAAGGTACACAATATGAAATTTGAGGTAAAAATTTTGTTAAAGTTGATTATTGTTGATAAATATATCATATTTTAAGAGTTTTGGAACAAAACTACATGAAATTTGAGTTCAGGATTCTCTAAATTGAATCTTGAATCGATTCAATTTTTCTAGGTTTTTTGTGAGTTTTTAAATTGATTCATAACCCAAAATTTTACACCATGAATCGATTCACAAATTGATTAAAATTTTTTTTAATCTTTCGGGAAGTTCTTAAACTTTTGAAATTTTTTTTATCAAACTATATAAATTTATTCCTAAATTGATTCTTAAATTGATTCGATCTTGAGCAAATTGATTCATTAATCGATTCATTAGATTTTCAAAATTTCATCTAATGTTCCAAAATTTTTGAAAACTATTATTCAACCCCCTGAATTAATTCAAGAACTAATATATGCAAAAATAAAATGATTCATGCAATAAGTCTAAAATTAAGTAGAATCATTACTTCAGGGGGAGATTAATCTCAAAATAGAGCTAAGAATTATCTTGTAACCTTAAATCCCTTTGCCTTTATTATATGAGTTCAATTTTAAACCTTGTTATTACATTTTGAGAAGGCACTAATGCTTTTTGATGCCCCAAAAGGGGGAGAATGATGAGATTTTAGATAAGATCCTAAAAGGAGAATAAATGATCTTAAATAAATGTTCATGAATATAGATTTAAAGAGAAAAGGGCACAGAGAAAAAACCCTCATTTAAAAATTTTCATTGTATTCATATTTTGATGCTTATCTAAAATTGTATGTCATCATAAAAAAGGGTGCTATCATGTCTTCTTCAGTTTTGATGTTAAAAAATAATTTTAATTAATATCATCATCTAAATATGTGCTTTTAGTGTTTGCTCATTTTGTACATGCAAGTTGATCAAGTGACATTTAAGAGATCAAGAGATCCAACATTAGTCTTAGTGGTTTTATTGATTTTTTTCTAGGATCTTTTGTAAGTGTGTTCCAATCAAATTTGATCCAATTGAGGTAGAAATAAATTAATTGAAATGAGTTTAAAATAAATATTTCTTACTATGTTTTCAAATGCATTTTCACAAGTTAAATTTTTATAAATTTTTTTTTTACTATGTGAATTGTTTCATGAATCAATTTATATTGAGAAACTTGCAAAATCTACCTAAATCAATTAGGTAATCGATTCATTAAAAAAAATTTTAAAAAATGCTTTTACTAAAAGTTAGAAAAATATTTTGAATCAATTAGGTAATTGATTCATGTCTCTTTTACATAAAAGGCTAAATTGATTTATACATCGATTTAGTGATGAAGTACTTGATAATCTTCATAAGTGAATCAATTCATTAGTTGGTAACCACTCCAAATCAATTCATGAATCAATTCAAGGTCAAAAAATTAATTATATTTCAAAAGTCAGTTATCTCAATGATAAATAGCCAAAGCCTCATTTCAATAGTAGAGTTTTTTACATATGCTTCTCACATTTTAAGAGAAAAAAAGAGAGAAAACTTGAGTTTCAACTATTCTAATTCTACCTCTTCAAATAGCATTTGATAAAGGATCTTGTATCAAATCTGTGAAGATCACATAGCTAGAGAATTGAGATATTCATCTCAATTGTCGATATTGTATTCTTACCCTATTCTTGGTTTAATTTTGTGATTTCTTGGTTGAAGGAATTGGAGATACAAAGGAAGAGGTTGATCTTCCCTTGCATCTTCATTAGTTGCAAGGTTGATTACAATTAGTTGAAGGTATAGAGTCAATTGTATCTATAGGTTAGCAAGGGCCTAGTCAAATTCTTGTGTAAGAACTAGTGTACAGGAGCTCAGTTAATTCCTGTGATAATAAAAGAGACTATTTGATTGAGGATTGTCTAGTAAATGTAAACTAATTATGGTTTCAATTGAAGTCAAACCACTTTAAAAATCCTATGTTTCTTGATTATTCTTTCTACATTTTACCTTCCACTGTTCTGCTGCATTTTTGACATCACTATATTCAAAATTCATTGCAATTCTATTTAATTGCTGTACTGGTTTTAAATTGACCAATTAAGTTCTTAATTAGATCAGTGACTATGATTAACTCTTGAATATCTAATAGTGTTTCTTTGATAAACATTGCAAACCAGAATCCAATCTAATTTCAAAAGAGTATTTTCACTAAGGCAAGATCATTTTTTATATATTTTTTTAGGACCAATAGATTTTACTCTATTCGGAAGGATGAACATATTAACAGATGTGTTGGGAACTCAAGAGTAGCTTGGCAGTGTTAGGGGGGTTAGGGGAGGAATTTTCTCAAGGTTGTTTTGGGGTATCATTAAAGCGTCTCTAAGGATCATTAGTTTTTGTAGAGGATCTTACTATAGAGATTATTGCTTGAGTGATACAAAAGGTAAGCGTCTCTAAGTATCTAATGTGATCTTTGAAGTTTTGTTATTATAGGCATCAACTTATTATTACTAATTTGATATTTTGTTATTAAAAATATCATTATATGCTTTGCGTGATATATCCCAAGGGAAATGTTGTTTATTGGCTTGATCCTTTAGGACATCAAGCCCAAAAGAATATTAAAATCTTAGTTGAAATGTGAGTTATTTTGTGAATTAAAATTTAGTTTTGGAATTTATATTATATATGATTTCCTTTATTAATATACTAGTTTCTTGCATGAATTTGATTAAACATATGTGTTAAGATTTATTTTTACTTTGGTAGCAATAAGAAAAAACCTAAACCAAAATGAATCACCTTAAAAGTTATTTTTTTGATCATATTAAATACCATTTATAAATATTCTAAGTAATTTTGCATTTGATTAAAATATTTTTTTATATTTGATTTGTTATAGTGCTCTTCTCAAAGAGGAAATGTTGAGTGTGATACTTTCTATTAAAGTATATGGGTGTCATAATCACTCAAATGGAGGAAGATCACCATAATCCATAAGAGGTATAATAGTTTGATTTGGATATTTAATATATAGATATGTGATATAAGGATATGTTGAGATTTTTGTTACAAAAGTTATGATAATGCTCTGTGATATATAGATATATGATTTGTTATATGTATATCTGTTTTGCAGCACTTTTGAGATATCAATTCTTACACTTAACTTGAAATTAACCAAATTTGATATTAATGGGCCGAGTTTCTCTTATCCTATTGTGATAAAGACTAATAGGAAAGTTGTAATATTAACTGTTTTGTAATTTTAATGAATTATAATGTATATTTTGTTTGTTAAACTATAAAATTGTAATAAACAAGTAAGTGTTTTGCTGTATTGTGAAGTTATAATGAATCAGTCTCTTTTTTGAAAAAAAAAAAGTTTAGAGAAAAGACGTTACGTTTTTAACAGAAACTGACATCGTTAATGATTTACACATCAGCTTCAAGATAATAACTAATGTCTAAAATTAAAATTATGACATATAATATTAGAAGCTTATTTTTGAAAATTGAGTAATTAGAGAAAAAGACATCAATTTTTAATACAAAATCAATGTCTGAAATTATATGCATGTTTTTTAAAAAAATCTAAAGTCTCCATGCATTTGAAATAAATTTATATATTATAGATTAATATATTAGAGATATCCATTTTTTTAAACACTTATTATTTTGCCTAATTTTATTTATAAACAAAATTTATCCTTTAACTATTAATTTTTTCTATTCCAAATAAAATGATTTCTTTTGACAAAGACTACAAAATATTTCAAATTTTTAACATTTATTAAATTGGATGAAATAATTCAAGTGTTTAAGCATTGATTTAATGGACAAAAATAATTCAAAAAATAATTATCCTTTGAACAATTTATTTATGAAAATTATAATATATTTTCTCATAAAATAAAATAAATGTGATGCATTGGCATGACCTTTGTTTTAGAAAATGACTAGTTAGTGAAAATACATTAGTTTGTTAATGAAAATCAACATCATTAATTGTTTAAATGTCAATTTCAAACTAATAATCAATGTCTAAAATTAGATGACTGTTTTTAAATTCCACACATTTTAAATAAATTCATATATAATAGATCAATATATTAGAGATTTCTATTGTTTGAAACTTTTATTATTTTTTCTAATTTTTTATGAACAAAATTTATTCTCTAACCATTAATTTTTCTATTCTAAATAAAATAATTTCATTTTACAAAAATTACAAAATATTCAAGAATTTAATAATATAAAATTGGAAAAAATTATTCAAGAATTTAAGCATTAATTTAATGGATACAAATAATTCAAAAAATAATTAGCTTTTAAGCAATTTATTTGTGAAAATTATAATATATTATCTAAGAAAGCGAAATTAACAAAACTAAATGAGATGCATTGACGTTGTTTTTGTTTTAAAAAATGGCTACTTAGTTAAAAGATGTTGATTTTTAATATCAACCAATCTTTAAAGTCTCAATGACGTTGATTTTTATTAAAAACTAATGTCAAAAGTCTTCACTTATTATTAAATACATAAGACATGTTGGTAGAAATATTAAAATTAATATTTTGGTTCTGATTAAATGATCAACGTCAAACATCTTTATTTATATAGAAGTTTTTGCACATTGATTATCACTCTCACTTTCTTCTTGGTTTGATATCATAGCTCTCTCCCTCAAAGGTACTCTCACTCTCACTCTCTCACTGGCCACAAAAAATCTAGTCATTCTTACTCCCTTTCTTGGTAGTTTGTATTGATCTTCTTCATCTCGCTTGTTGACATCAAAATTTGGTTCATGTGGAGAGTCCTAAACTCCGACCAATGGGAGTGAATTTGTGGACTCAAGACTATCTTCCAAAGTATGTGAGATGAAAGGAGAGGAAGAAGGATCAAACTGGAGAGGGTAGAACGGTATCTTAACATGGTTCGAGTAAATCCGAGCGATACCGGACCCTACATCCACAGTACAACTTTTATTAATATTTGTAAAGAGATTTTTATAGAGTTTTGGCATACAAGTTTCTGGCCTCCTCCCCCTTCTAACAATGCATCCCTATTTATAGAGGGAAGGAGGGTTACATACATTAATTATAAGCTATAGTTGTGTTACATCAAGAAATAAATAAAAAAGACAAATAAACTCTTGCAATTCGGCTGTTGCATGCTTCTTTTTGTGGGGTGAGCCCTTTTTGTGGGCTGTGGACTACCTTACGTATGTGTCTGTCTCGTGATCTTGCTTTGCCAAGCAAGGTGTTCGCTCTCCCAAATGGGGATTCTCAGCTCGGGGTTACTATATTAGGTCATTCATCGAGCTCAAGGTTGTCGCTTGTAACATAGCAAGCTCATGCAGGATGGTTGGCTACTTAGTGAGCCAATCTTGCGATGGCCTCGTTGCATCACTTTCTAGCAATGAGTGAGGTGGTTCTCGTTGGGCGCTCTTAGCAGGATTAGTAACTTAACTTCTACCGGACTTATGCTTGTCCCTTTCTTTAAAGCCAATTTTCACCCAAAACATAAGCTTTCCAACTCTCAGTTTGCTTTGTGGACTGGGAGTTGAAATTTTTTCGATTCTTTGTTTGTATCTTCAGTTAAAGTCCTTGCTTGACTGTATTGTCATTTTAGACTTCTTTTCTGTCTTTTCATTCTGCTTTAGGCCATGCTTTCTTCTATTCATAATTTTCGGCCGTTGGCCTGACACTGCCATTTGTTTTGGGACATTAGATTAAGATCACCTAGATGTCTTCCAGATTTTTTGATAGACGAAGCTGGTATTTTTATACCCTGAGGGTCTTCTTCTTTTTCCTTAGAGAAGTTTAATGGAAGAGGCTATTGAGCTCTTTGCATTTTCGGTGTCTTGGTTTCCAGTGAAGCTTGTTGAGGCATGGATGGCCTGTTGTTAAGTTTTTGGAGGCATGGATAACTTGTTGCAGGTGGCTTCACCGCAGGATCTGTCTAGCAGGCTCTTGGGGAGTCTTATGTTGATCTTGGACTATCTTCCCTAACTCTTTCCATAGAATCTGGCATCGCTGGCCAAGCTCTATGTGCTCTTTTGAATTGCACTGGGTCTGGTCCAGTAGGAATCGCCGACCGGGTATGGAAAGACAGCAGGAATGAAATTGTTGGTCTTCCTGCTAGTGGGAGTTTGCCTCCTTGTATAGCCGACTCTTCACATTCTTGTCAGAATGGTAGTATTAGGCTTTCAAGCTTCTTGTTGCTCTTTCACCTTTTCTGTGTAGCTTCTGAGAGTTGTATTGGATGCTTCGTGCATTGTTGCTTGTATATTTCTGATGATTAATGAAACCTCCTTTTAGCCAATTGGTTGTGCTTTTAACTTTCTGCTTTTCATTTGGTTTCCTTCGGCAAGTAAGAATCAGGTCGCATGCAAGCTATGACTGATGAAGGCTCGTACATGAGCTATGATTTTCTGGCCGCTTGTTGGCTGTGAATATCTGCATTGCATGAGAACTGTAATGAGTTTGTTTTGGCATCCTTGCAATATGGCAAGCCTAGTGTCCATTATTCAACTTAGGTATAATGACGAGGTAGGCTCAAGGGCCGTCTCACCCTCGGTTTAGTTTTGTTTTCATTTGTGTTACGAAGTAGGCTCTAGGTCATCTCACCCTCGGATAAGTTTTTCAGTAGTAAGATGAAAGCTCATCACTAAGTGAGGTCGCACATCCATACCACAGCAAGCTCATTGCTCAATAAGGTAGCAAGCTCATTACTCTATCCCACAGCAAGCACGTTGTTCAGCGAGGCAGCAAGCTTATTGCTTAGCCTCATAGCAAGCCCATTGCTTAGCGAAATAACAATCTTGTTGCTTAGTGGCCGAGGAATTTGCACTCTTGGTCCCAGCTTTTGGGGTATGGTTTGCTCTGGATCTATCAAAGGGGCAGGCCTTGTGTCGTCTCACCCCCGAATGAATCCTTGCTTTGGAGTGAAAACTCGTCTGAAAAAAGCTTTTTTAGCCAATCGGTTGTAAATTACATTGATTCGTACAACTTCGAGATTGTCATTGATGTTAAGAAAATGTTACAGGATTAGAATATGGTTCTAATTGAGGGCTCCAGTTCTTAGCTAGCAATTCACTGAGCCTGTTGAGCTAGCTACTCTAGAGGTTTCACCATGTAATCTTGCAGTTAGCCTCGTCTGATGAGGTCTTTAATGGCATCTTTCAATGCCCAACATTCTAAGGTGGTGTGTCCAGCCACATTATGATAAGCACAAAATTTCCTTAGGTCTCTAGACTTGGTGGGGACTCTCATTGGTTTGGGCCTTCCAAAGTCCTTGTTGTACCTTTCTACAGCAAAAATTTTATCCTGCGTGTCTGACAGGATGTTATAGCTCTCAAAGCAACCTCTAGGTCACTAGGGCTTTGCCTTCTTCACGAGCTAAGGAGTGGGTTCGTGACCACAACTCTTGTCATTCCTATTTTTTACTTGCAGTGGGACTATTGGCATCCGCTTTCTGCATGGGTTCCTCCATTTCAAAGGTTTCTTCCCATCTTATTTGTTTGGTAGCTCACTCGTAGAATTTAGTGAGGTCTCGAGTTGGGGACTTGTAGAGGCTTCTGTATAGCTTTCTATCTTTGCGAAGTCCCACCGAGACCGAGATGGCTATTAAGAGGCTTTCCTCTAAAGGATTCTCCATGAAGTTGGCTTCGTGCCAGAATCTAGCTATGTAATCTTTCAGTGCTTCATTCTTGCATTGGAAGATCATTGCGAGAAGGCAAGGAAGTGCGAGCTTCCTCTTGAGTGCCCGATATTGGTCAATGAAATTCCTTTGGCATTCTTCCCAGCTACTGACACTGATAACTGGGAAGTGTCTGAACTATGCCCGAGATGTTCCTTTTAATGTGGCCGAAAAGACACGGTATTTCACTCGGGGGTCAGTTGTTTAGAGATCCATTTGAATATTGAACGCATCTAGGTGGTCCCTTGGGTTGCTATTTTCGTCATACAGCAGGATCGTGGGCACCTTAAGTTTTTATGGGAGAGGCTGCATTTCGATCTCTATAGAAAATGACTAGCTTTCCTCATGGAGAGGTTCGTTGCTTTGAGGCCATGGGCACTCTTCTAGCCGTTTAAGCCTTTGGAGGACTTTCTCCATTATTAGGTTCTATGTTTTAGGTCGACGGGTGGAGCTTTTTGCTCATTGCGAACCCTCTAGTTGTTGACTGTCATGATCTTGGTGAGTTTCCTTCTGAGCTTCTTTACAAAGCTGTTAGAGCTGTGTCATGATTTCTTCCTGTCTTTGCGCATTTTGGGCCTAAGCCTGTGACAATGCTTTAGAACCCTCTTATCGTATTTTTGAGTGCTGGTTGGGGCTGGCTGGGCACCTATGCCTCTTCAGTTCTAGGGATAGCAGAATGCTGGCGAGCCCCCTCAATTGGAGTGTCTGCTGGTTGGAGGACTGGAGTGATTGAACTCTGAGTAGTTCTTCCTCTTGCCATTATTGAGCTGCAGATGGGTCCCTACAGACAACACTAAAAATGTTCACGTTAGAATTTAGTTCACGCGGAGAGTCCCAAACTCCGACCAGTGGGAGTGAATTCATGGACCTAAGACTATCTTCCAAAGTGTAAGAGATGAAAGGAGAGGAAGAAGGATCGAACTGGAAAGAGTAGAATGGTATTTTAACATGATTCGACTAAATTTGGGCGGTACCAGACCCTACGTCCATGGTGGAGCTGTTATTAATATTTGAAAAGAGATTTTTATAGAGTTTTGGCATACAAGTTTCTGGCCTCCTCCCCCATCTAACAATTCATCACTATTTATAGAGGGAAGGAGAGTTACATACATTAATTACAAGCTACGGTTATGTTACCTCAATAAATGAATGTGAAAGACAAATAAACTCTTGCAATTCGGTTGTTGCAGGCTTCTTTTTATGGGGTGGGCCCCTCTTGTCAATTGTGGACTAGCATACGTATGTGTTTGTCTCGTGATCTTGCTTTGCTGAGCAAGGTGTTCACTCTCCCAAGTAGGGATTCTCAGCTCGGGTTTACTGTGTTAGGTAGTTCAGTGAGCTCGAGGTTGTCACTTGTAACATAGCGAGCTCGTGTAGGATGGTTAGCTTCTTAGCGAACCGGTCTTGCGATGGCCTCATTGTGTTGCCTTCTAGCGATAAGCGAGGTGGTTCTCACTGGGCGCTTTTAGTGAGCTGAGTAACTTAACTTCTGCTGGGCTCGTGCTTATCCCTTTCTTCAAAGCTGATTTTCACCCATAATATCGCTCTTTTTGTTTCTAGGTAACAACTGCTTTTCTTTTTGAATTTATTAATAATTGATGCTGTGTGGATGAGATAAATTATGTGTTGATTATGTTTAATTCTGTGCCTTAGTTATTTTTTAATTTTGGATCATCATAATATATTATGCAAAAACTGAAATGCAAAATCAAATTGCAACTTTGTAGTTCAAATGCTAATTCAAAATGCCTAATTAAATTCACAATATTACTTTAGAATAAATTGAAATATTCCTAAAATTATTTGTTGAAATTTAGATTGGATAGTCATGGATCATAAGTGCATGTTTGTTGATCGATTGAATGAAGAACATACAAATAAGGTTGAGGAGTTTATTAGATTTGTTGTTGATCAACGTGCTATAAATAGTAAAGCTAATTAGGTGTCTTTGTGTGAGATATTGTTGTGTTAGGAGAATGAAAGTTGAGGAAATAAAAGATTATTTATTTATTTATAACATTAATAAAGGGTATACACAATGGATACAACACGGTGAAAATGAAATGTCTAATATGTTTAGTAATTATCAAGACAAGAGAAGGTACCAAAATGATAAAATTGATATGGGTTTAGGTGATCGATGGGAGGATAAGGTACATAATGCTATTGAAAATAATTTTATTGAGTGGCTACTTAGCCTTGAAAACATGCTAAGTGATACAGAAAAGCCTTTGTATCTAGGTTATACTAAATTTACATGATTGCCTGTCCTGTTGAGATTGTTCAACTTGAAAATGAGGAATAAGTGGAGTGACAAGAGTTTCATGGCCTTCCTTAAAGTGTTGAAAGATATGTTTTTAGACGGTAATGAACTTTTAAATAGTACTTATGAGGCTAAGAAAATATTGTGCCCATTGGTTATGAAGTATAAGAAGATATATGCTTGCCCTAATGATTGTATAGTGTACTAAAAGGAGTATAAAAGTTTTCATGAGTGTCGAAAATGTTGGGCATCATGTTACAAATTAAAGAAGAATGGTGTCATGAAAAATAGAGCGGCTTCAGCTTATGTGTTATGGTATCTTCTAATAATACCAAGGTTTAAATGCATATTTGATAACGCAAGACATGCCAAGAAATTAACACGACAAGCGGACTAGATAATTTCTAATGACAAGCTTCGACATCCAACTAGTTCTTCTTAATTGAAAACAATTGAGTCATTGTTCCCTTAATTTGGTAGTAAAGAAAGAAACTTTAGGTTTGAACTTTGTATAGATGGAATGAACCTTCATGGTGACTTAAGCAGCAAACATAGCTCATGGCTTGCTTTATTGGTGATTAACAATCTACCTCATTGGATATGTATGAAACACAAGTATATAATGTTGTCATTGATGATTCTGGGCCCTAAACTATTAAGCAATGATATAGATGCCTTTCAGCATAACCTATTGAAGACTTGAGAAAATGTGGGATGAAGGTGTGTTGGTTTTTTATGCACATTATAAAGAGTCTTTTCAGTTGCATGCCTTGCTTTTTTGCACACTAAATGACTTCCTGGTTTACGGAAACTTGTTTGGATATAGTGTCAAAAAACATAAAGCCTGCCCTATTTGTGAGAGTGATACATCTTTTTGTCAACTTAAGCATAAAAAAGGATAGTGTGTCATGGTTATCAGAGATTTCTTTCCTAGTCCCACCATTATATTAGGCAAATAAAGGTTTTCAATGGGTCACCAAAGGAGGGAAAACCTTCAACGTCATTAACTGAGGGCCAAGTTTATGAACGGATGAAAAATATTGATATCATTTTTGGGAAACCTTATACACTTGTTAATGACAAGACTTCTAGGAAAAAGAGCCCATATTCTTTGATCTTCCATATTGGCAAATCTTGTTTATAAGACATAATCTTGATGTCATGTATGTGAAGAACAATATCTATGTCAATCTTATTAGAATGCTTTTGAACATACTTTGTAAGACCAAGGATGGAGTCAAAGCCAGACCAGATTGACTTGAAATAGCAATATGAAAGGGATTAGCATTCGACAAGAAGGAACAACATAAGTATTTGCCTCCAGCTTGTCATACTATGTCTAGAAAGGAGACAACATGTTTCTATGAGTGTCTACATAGTTTTAAGGCGCTGTAGGGGTATTATTCAAATATTGAAAGACCTGTTTTAATAAAAGATTTGAAATTAGTTGATTTGAAGTCTATTGGTCTTATTGAGAGATTGTTAGCCTAGGTTATCCTAGTCATATATATTTCTTAGTTTTGATGTTGAAAAATAATTTTGATCAATTTTTTATACTATTTGATTTATACTTTATTATTTTCTTTAAATTTATTTTTAAGGTTTCAAAGGTACGTGATTATGATTCAAGAGATTCAAGATTAGTTTTAGGATTTATTTTTATTTCAATAGAATCTCTTGTAAATAAATTCAATTAATTTTTAATCCAAATATTTTTAACTAAATAATGAGGTAGAAAAATTATTTGAAGAAAACAAAATTTTACAAAATAGTTTTTCACTTCATACATCAATTTATACATTGATTTATGTCTTTAAAATCTATGTACATTGATGTTCACATCGATTTAATAAAGAATAATTTTCAAAATTCCTTTTACCAAACACTACAAGAAATTTCCAGAATTTCAACGGAACAAATCCGTTGGAATTCCGTTGGAATTCAAGCCAAATCCGTTGGAATTGCAAATTCCCACGGAAATTCCAACGGATATTTATTACAACGGAAATTCCAACGGATTTAATCCGTTGGAATAACAATTGGGGGTAATTGCCACGTGATGATTCCAATGGAAATTCCAACGGAAAATATCCGTTGGAGTTATTTTGTCCGTGGGAAAAAAATTCCAACGGATGAGTCCGTTGGAATTTTATTT